>CM073575.1:74074041-74229041 GCA_037074715.1 Magnolia kwangsiensis | reverse complement strand
CGATTTTTTAATATCATTTTATCTTAAAATTTTCAATTCTTTCGAACTTCACTATTTGTTTTTAAAGCATTTTTATTGAACTTGTCAATTTTATTTTATATTTTCAAAATACAAACTCTCATTTTCTTTTTCAAAATATTTTCATTTTTCAACGTTGTCAAAATTTTCACATTTTTTTAATCTTCTTAATTTTCTTTTTCAGGATATTATTTTTTTCTCAAAATCAAATTCTATTTTTTAAAATTATCAACTTTATTTGATATTCATTTTTTTCCCCAAAAAATAGATTTTTATTAAATCACAGTTTTTTTTTTTTTTTCAAAATCTTAATTTTTCTCAAACATTGTTAAATTTCTTAAAACTCTCAATATTCTTTTTCATGTGATATTACAAATCATTTAAATATTAGTTTTAAATTAAAAAATTAATTATAAATATTTCCACTCATTTGATAAAAAAACAAAAAAAATTCTTTACATTCAATCAATTGTTAAAAAATAATCTTAGATACAAATATGTACAATTAAACTACTGAAATTCTATTGAAAAATACAATTCTTAGACTGCAAAAAACATAATTTTCCACCATATTCTTTTAAAAAAATAAAAAATGAAAAAAACAAATGTTCAAGGCAAAAGTCCTTTTACGACAGACCATGATCTGTCGCAAAAGCAACTAAAAACCATCGCAAAGTGCTATTTTAGGCAGGAATTTGCAACTTCGTATTCCGTCGAAAAATCAAAATCTTCGACGGATTTAATTCGTCGCAAATTTACGACGGATAACAATCCATCGTAAATCATATTTTAGCGACGAATTTTGGTCCGTCGCAAAATTCCACACTTCTAAACGGATTTTTAAGAAACGGGATTGACAATAGATATTTTCTGTTAGCAATGGATTAAATCCATCATTAAACCAAGCAATTTTTGTGACGGACGAAGTCCTTCACAAAATTCGTTGCAAAATCACGATTTTGGCGTAGTGTTAGAAAAATCCCTTCGTCGCTTTTAGAGCCGAAGTTTCCTAGATGTTCTCTATCTTTAAGAATAAAGCATTTACTACCAAAGACGCAAAAATATTTTACACTAGGTTGTTTCCACTCCATAGTTCATATGGAGTCTTATTTAATCCTGCTCTAAGATAAACCCTGTTAATTATATAGTAGGTAGTATTGACAACTTCGGTCCAGAAGCTTCTAGCCATATCTTTACTATTAAGTATAACTGAGCCCATTTCCTGCAATACCCAGTTCTTTGTTGAGAATTCGTGTCGAATTCCATTTTTATCACAATACAATTCAAATCGATCATTCGCAAACTCCCCACGATGGTCACTCCTAATATGACTTGTACAATATCCTTTTTCATTTTGAAGTCGTTTTTCCATCTTCTAGAATTCTTGAAATCCATCGGATTTTTCCTGAAGAAAGGAAAGCAAAGTAAATCTAGAGTAATCATCCACTACCACCCAAAAATATCTCTCTTTCCCATGACTCTCGACTTTGGTAGGTCCCACTAGATCCATGTGTAAAAGGTCAAGTGGTTTGGAAGTTGATACGGTGGTTGTCTTTTTATGTCCAACCTTTATCTACTTGCCTCTAAGACAATCACCGCATATAATCTTTTCCTTCTTCCTGATCTTAGGGAGACCTCTCACCAAATTCTTCGAGCTTAGTTTAGCCAAATCCCTGTAGTGGACATGTCTAAGTCTTTGGTGCCACAACTTGGATTCATCGTTTAAGGCCATGTGACATTTTGTGGATGAGACACTTTCTCTATTGCTTTCAATTACATAGTAGTTATCACTTGTGTGAGGACCTTTCATGATAAGTTTTCCCATGAGATTTGAGATCTTGCACATATTTTTGGAGAATGTGACTGAGTGTTCTTTGTCATAGATTTGGAAAATGCTTAAAAGATTATGTTTTAATCCTTCTACAAAAAGAACATCCTCAATTTTGGGCAAACCAAGCCCAATTATTGTCCATTTTCCAACAATCTTTGTGGAACTTCCATCACCAAATGTGACTGACCCACCATCAAATTCTGAATAGTCACAAAAGTGGGTCCGATCTCTAGTCATATGTCTGGAGCATCTACTATCAAGATACCACTTGGAACTATTACATGCTTTTAGTGCAGTATGAATTACAAGGCAATTGTTCTTGTTCTTTACAACCCACTTTGTGACATTCCTTTTTGGAGATGAGGCTTTGTTCTCATCTTAGAGCTTTTTGGATTTTTTGGGTAACTCAACCAGACTTGTTTCATCAATTCTTTGGTTTTTTGATTCAGTTGAGCTACTTGATTCATCAATTCTTCCATCATTTTAGTCATTTTGCATGTAGCAGGGTATTTTCTTCCTTCATTTGATGTATGCTTTGAAGGACTCTTTGTTCTCTGTATTATTTTTCTACTTGATTTGAATTTTTCTATATGGTTCAACTCAAAAGTGGAGTGAGACCTAAAGGGTGTAAGACATTCAAATTTATAGTGTCCCAAGTCTCCGCAAGAATGACAAATTGGAGTGTTTTTTGTATTGCTTGTAGATGTAATAGTTTTCTTGATCTCAGGTGATGTAGGAACAGGCCTTGATTTGCTAATTTCAGTAACAGGCCTTGATTTGTTAATTTCATAACCCAAACCTCTTTTGTCCTTTTGTGTTCTTCCCATCCCAAGAAGTTTTTCTAGTTTTTCACTGCTTTGTGAAAATTTGTAACTAAGTTCAACATATTGTTTTGACTTTTCTAAATCAAATCTAAGTTTGTGGTTTTCATTCTTGAGTTTTTCATTTTCTGATTCTAAAAGTTCAATCTATTTATTTAGTTTCTGTTTTTCAAACTTAAGGAATGTTGAGGCTCTTTCAAGCTTGTCATTTTCAATGTGATATTGCTGAAGATCATTTATTATTTGTATTTATTCCTAATGTCTCATCTACATCTTTTTGCAATTGTTTATTTTTTGCTTTCAAAAATGTTAAGTTTTCTGAGGATACTAATGCTATGTATGTAGAGTTGATCATAGGCATCATGTATACTCTCTTTATCTTCTTCTTCTTTTTCCTCATTGATTTAATGTTCATTTATCGCCTTGCCATACATAATTACTACTTTTGTCAAGATCTTCATCTAGGTTGTTAAACCCTTCAAGAAGAACCCGCTCTGATACCAATTGAATTTGTGGTTTAAACCGATGTAGTAGAAGTATGGAATAGTCCAAGGGTCCTAGAGGGGGGTAAATAGGAGTTTTTCAAATATTTTTCCAATATAAAAATCTTAATTGCCTATCACAAACTATTTACCAATTAAACTGAGTAAGGCAATCATAACTCTAAAGGCTTCCAAGCCTATAGATGATCCAATCACATAGGCTACTTAATATATGCAAATAGTGTAACTAGCCTATATCATTGTGAACTTGTGCTTGGAATGTGTTACCAATCAATCTTAAGCATTTATCTAATCATGTATAAACTATCAAGCATTCAAACATATATAAACATGATTAAATAGATGCACAAATGACAATTCCAAACACAAGGATATATAGTGGTTCGGCTATGTGCCTACTCCACTCCCAACAATCGTACTCTCTCCTAGAGTGTGTCGGATTTCACTATGAATAGTTTTAAATCAGGTTCACCATTAAATGTTACAGCCCTACACACAGACTCAACAATTTATGCTCTTCACACAAGCAAAGGTCCTCCGCTAAGAAACCACGTTTAGGCCCCACGGCCAAGGTCCCACAATAGGCACCTACATTTAGGCACACCAGCTAAGGTCCCACCATAGGCACCTATAATTTAGGCACACGGGCTAAGGTCCCACACTAGGAACCTACACGAGTTTGTTGATAGAAAATTCTTAGCCTCAATCCTACATGAGAATAGAAACTAACATGTGAACTCTTAACAATGACACTTACTTGTCGGATTGAGTCCTCTTTTGTAGCTTGTCATAGGCTGCTTGATCTTTGCTCTTTCGTGCTTGAATCAGCTCCCCGATGCTTCCCCCATTGTTATGCTATAGTTTGCATGTTGTGTCAGCTTCACGATCAAGAACCTTACATATGATGTTCCTATAAAGGTTACCAAGGTAATGAGAATTGGTTGAATCTCTTACAAAGGTTATAAATGGATTTCCTAAGAGATTCAACTGATGGATGCAACTGAGTGTGGTTGAGACTAATGATATACCTATAAGTTTGGTCTCAATACTCTAATGAAGGCTTGAGATCATGTTCTTCATTAAAGTGAGCTTTGAATGCTCATTGAGATGATGAATCATAATGAAAAGAACATGAATCTCATGTGGATAGAGTCTATGATGAGTGATTAGAGCTTGGGACAACCTAGGGACTCTGAAATTCCCAAATCCATGCTTTCCATAAAGTTCTGGGTCCTATATTTATAGAAAAAAGGTCACAACGGATATAAACGGTTAGTTTTCGGTTCTACTGAGTGAACCTTCGATAGTACCGAATTTCACTCGGTAGCACCGAAATATCATTTAGTGGTACCGAATTAAATCTTGAAGTTATTAGACGTATTTTACTACTTTCAATGGCACCGAAATTTATACATCGGTAGGAGTTGGTGGTACCAAATTATCTTTAAAAGTCTTTGGACTGTTTTAAGCACTTTTAGTGGTACTGAAGGTATCTTCGGTACTATGCTATTTAGTGGCACCTCCTCCTACCGAATTAAGACAGATTTTCCTGTTTTAATTGCTTGTCCTATGATTCATTCAAAAACTTGAACTTTCTCAAAGTCAACTCTATAATGGTGGAACTTATAAGGTTAGAATGACTTATATAGATGATCTAAGAAGGTTTTCCTATTTATGGGTCAATGTCATCTATATGAAGGATCCAGATCCTATAAGCTTTTCTTGAACTTATACCTTGTGCTTCTGCTCCAGTTGCATCGTCGGTCTTCTTTTGCCGATGACCCATCCAACTAATTGACACAACTAGTCACGTGATTGACAAATACGAGTGCATGGTGGGTGCACTAACATTCCAATCCCATTTTTTATTATTTTTCATGTCTTTTTATTTTATTTTATTTTTTTCTATTTAAACTTCGTGTTTTTTTTTTCTTTCGTTTGAAGGTAAATCCAATGAATTCTTCTCAAAATTTGGGCATTTAGCATTTATTTATTTGTTTTGACATTTTTAGGGCAATTCTTGGAGTAAGCAATTTTTATATAAGGTTATCATCTACCCTTATGTGGACTTTGAATGTTTATACTTATGCCAGTAGCAAGGTTTTAACTATTTTGATCTAGATTTACCTATAGAATTCTAGAGTTTAACATTTAATCCACTATTGATAGATAACACAATCCTTTTACTCGAATTTTAATATTTTTTCCCTAACTACTTTGACAATAGAAGTTTATATTAGACTATAAGGATCAAACTCTTTGATGTATTAATTTTATTTCAGTGTAGATTCTCTTTTGGTATTCTTCTTATCAATTTATTTCTTAATTATACAAATTGCTTGAGTGTTTGATTCTAATTTAGAATCCTCTTGTAGATGATGCATAAAATTTATCTACTTTAAATGATTTCCCAATATTTTCAGCTAGAAAAATTTTTACTATGAGTAGCTTCCTAATCCAATTAGTGTCCTTATCCATGCCTAGCTTCATCTTCGAGTACTATTCTTAGTCTTAATCCTAATTAAGGATCAAAGGTTATTATTTTGACTCCACGGCTAATCAAAACCTTGTGTAAAGTGGTGCGTGACTGTGGCTATTAAAGACAGTCCAATAAAAAGGAAGTCGTGTTGTAACGTCTCGGAAAAATCCGTACAAAGACCCGAGTACGACCTCAAGTAGAATCGCTAAGGACCGAATCCTTTAGAAATTAGACAAAAATTAATTAAGTACTACACTGAATTAATCAGTAGATTAGCTTGAACCACTTTCTATATAAACTATAAGACCTAAAACTAATAGGATCGCTAGCTCTACATTACCTAAAAACCTAAGATCAATCTCAAAACTTAGTTGCTCTTGGGAGCACATTGAAACTTCGTATCGGACCTGGACCGCGCATCAAAAGTCTGATTACCGCGAAACTATATGGTTATGACTGCCTTACTGGGCTTGACAATCAACGCGGGAATCAAGTTTAAATAGTATCCCAAAACGCACAACTTGAGCCCAAAGCAAAGTATGTGAGAAACACGAATATCTTTAGAAAATGAACTAAAACTTAAGTGATTTGGGCCGTTCGCTTGCAAGCCAAATCTAAGGCTTCAGACCTTTAGATTCTAACCCAACTAGACCCTCGGATTAGGGAAATTTCTCTTCACGGGTCAGTGTACTTGTGGCCCTGATCGAGTAACGATGACTGTTGAACTGAAACTGGTCTTCCACGGTCAATCCGTAAATTCGATCAGATCGAAAACTTAACCTGACATAAATCCATTGTCAAAGAACTTTCTCTAGACCGTATACAAAAAATAGGCCTTTAGATGAGGTCCGTTGGACCGAAACAGCTACTCTTTGGTTATAACCTAAGTATACCATGACACTGGGGCCATTTACACCAGTTCTGGGCCTATATAAGGACCTAAACCCACCCCTCTCTCATTCCATACAAAATTCCAAACCCTATGAGAGAGAAGAGAGAAAAAGAGAAGGAAAGAGTGAGGAGAAGGAGAGAGAGAGAGAGAGATAGTTGCTAGAATTCGATCTCACCGCTCCACGTGCCGAATCATCCTACCTGTATCGCTACACCGGAAAATCCAAATCTCTTTTTGGGTAAGAAATCCTAACTCTAATCTATTTTAGAGATTCAAATAGAGGAATTGGTGAAATAGCTAACCTATTTCATTGATTAGGCAGCCGTTGTGCCGTAGACAAAGGCGTAGTTCAAACTGAGTTCGATATGAGTTTACCGATGAAAGGTACGGACTATAAATGTTTAGGTTATGGTTTTCAAGGCTTTCAATGTCAGTTAATGATTTATGATTGACTTGATTGCTATCACATGTGCGTAGATGCGATGTTTTCCGTGTATTGCACATATACATGAATTATGTTAATATTAATGCATTACATGTGTTTGTTAAAATATTTGAATGAATATGAAACTATGATTTATTCTTGCCATGACTATTGATTGAGAATATATGATTTTTGTATGTGTGGAAAATCCTTTGTGAAAGGATTTTCTATAGTATATGTTATAACTACTTTATTACATGTATGTTGTTGTATCTAAGTGTTTGATAAAATGCCTGAATGAGAAAATTCTTGTTGAAATGTATTTAATGAGGGCATTGAGATGAGATTCTCAATAACCTTATCTATAGTTACAGTTTCCTTCATATAATCTATCTCGCTATTACGTGATTTATGGATGAATGTCTATGTATGATAACATGAGCACTATGTGTTTGTTAAAATACCCAAATGAGATTTATATTTGAATTGATTGCCACATGCTATTTTGACTATCACACATGAATGCCTATTGTGTTTGGATATGATTGGGACTACTACGTAGTCCAGACAATTGGTAATGATTCCCGAATTAGTGGTAGAGGTCGTTTCATGTGTGATAGTCAAAATAGCCTCGGTCGGTAAAGGCTTTACCGGCGGTCATGACCTTTACTGATGATTGTGCTGGACGCCGCTAAATCTCCAGTTTTTTGCTACTACCAAAAATATGGTCAAAAGCTACGAATAAAATCCATAACCAAAGATGACTATCCCACAGTACGACTGTAGCCATTGGTTCCGTAGCTACAGGAATCATGGCCACCAACAATCCGTTGTAATAGAGAAAATCTTTCTTATCAAAAAGTTTTTAAAAAAAAGGAAAAAAGAAAAAAAAAAAAAAAAAAAAAGAAAAGAAAAGGTGACCCACATGCATCCTAGTGTTTTTTTTTTTTTACAGTAATCTAAGCAGCTAACATACCTTAGTTAATGTCAATGATCTCCTTATTGCCAATGATTGTCATTGTTTCCAAGGGACTCATTTCTTCTGTCGATCTTGGGTAAGCTGTGTAGCAATAAAAGGCATCAACACCAATATTTCGGAGTCCTTCAGCAGGTTCAAGCCCTCAATGATATTGAGGTTCACCACCTGTGAGCGGAGGTTCTCTGTTTTGTCTACCAGACGCTCAATCTTCTCACCACAGTCCAAAACCTGCACAAATGGAGATTACAATGGGTTTATGTTGTTCTACACATCACAAGATTTAAATAATTGGGGGGCTTCAAAAGACAGGGCTACATGGAGGACACTAATCTTGGCATTTGGGCAGCCCAAGGAAAAAGATTTTCTTAACTGCACAAAAACTAAATCCAAAATATTCAAGTCAATGCCATCCATGCTTAAATTCTTTGTCACAAACTCGTTTAATTCTTGAATGCAGTATCAACATATTTAAATCATAATGTTAAAACTAACTGCCTATCTTTATCTCTACATATAAGACTGTTGATTTAGAGAGACTATGGGACCATTGAAACTCCATTAGTTTAAAGGTTTTTGTCTTCCCTATGTTGTTGAAGATCTATTGGGTTCAACATATATTTCATAGGCCACAAAATGAAGATCACAAGACAATCTCACCCACAAAATGAAGATCGCTGCAAAATTTTCTACCCAGGTGCCACTGTCACTTTGAATTGCGTTTTTGATTTGTACTCTTGCTCCTGCCTCCTAGCTATTCATACTTGCTAACATTTTGAAGCTAAAGCTTCTCTATTGCCATGCTCAAATCAGTTCCTGCTTACCTTCACACTTTGTGATTACTTGCACAGCAACAAAAAGACCAGTTATAAACATTATCGTGGGCCCTACCTGTGGAAGTATGGAGCTTCCAATAGAGAAAAGAATGGTTACCATTCAGTTCTAACCTACAAAACAAATCTTAGCCATTAGCCATTGTTCCAAGTTATTCCATAGATACATATGCTCCAAATATATCAATCTTATGATAAGAGATGATTACAAACTTGTAAAAAGTGGACGAAGCTGGATAGAGTAAGGTTTAGATGCGCATATGTTATCTGAGGTACTACTAGAGTAGCATTCAAAATCCATGCAACAACTACTGCATATGTTATCTGAGGATGGAGAAAGGTTGTGAGTTCAACAAGGGAAAACACAAAATGAAAGAACATGTGAGAAATTATAGTTTTATTCCACAAGGCAACAATGTTAAATATAGTAATATGCAGGCCATTTCTCACTTGTTTCACTTTATTACCATTTTCACATCCAGCTCCAGCCATGACTATTTTAACTGCTGCTGCATCAACATTTACCTTTCATGGGATCAAGAATAGAAATTATACTGGGTTTAGCTCAAGCTCATACTTGTACACTTGGAGCATCTTATAAATTGAATATGTAATAGATCCTTAATGTATAAAATCAAGCAAGAGACACCTTAATAACAATGGCTTACTAGCTGATGTCGAAGCCCCTGGTCATTTCCATAGCAGGCAAAGTGGCATTCCCCCTAGCCATGGAGAAGTAAACATCAAACCCAGTCTTCTTGGATGAACCCAAAGGGTTTTCTTTTCATGAGAGGCAAGTCGTAACATTGTTGCACCATCCTCCTCCCTAAGAGAGAAAAAGGAACATGATTTTAATCATGCAACATCTGCACCTACTCTTTAAGTGAATTAAATACCTCCACAGATGAAATACACAAGAAATTCAAACCAATTTTCAGGAAAAACAAAAACGGTTGGACTGATAAAACAATATAGCATCAACAAAATAATTTGTGGAATTCCCCGAAATTTTCACAAGCACAATGGTAATGACAAACTCTAGTATACTATATATTACCAAACATAGCTAAATCTAATTATCCAATTATCTAGATATGGATTTTGCTAGAGTGAAATCAAAAGCACCAGGAAGAAACACTAATTACATCAATTATATCAAATTTCTTTACAAAGTATCAATCTTATTAGAATTTATGCAGTGAAATCTCTCAACTAATCCAGTTAAGATCAATTACAAATGGCAGGGAAGAAATATAGTGGATTAAAACTATGAGAGTAGAGAATTCAATCACAAAACTCTTCAATGGCAGTATATACAACTCGCAATTTCCATGGAACTGGTCATCCAAATCATCATCACCATTTACTACATCTGAATTCAGGCCCAACTGAGTTGAACTAAATTCATTTGCAGTTGGTTGTCAAGTAGAATTTACAGTAGATATTTGCTTAGTTTGACTGTATAGATCTGAAATAAGATCACTAAATGCACTGCTCCAACCAAAATTGACACCATTGAAGCCATTGCTAACAGAGGTGGTGAGTCCATGAAAAAACCCCTCTTGGGCGTCAAACATATCACCATAATCTGTTTTTTCATTGCTAAAAGTATATGAAGGAGTGGTTCCTTGACTATGCTCCAACATTTCTTCAATCCCCTGCAACTTAAAATTATTGAATTATCAAATATAGCCAGCATTCTTACAATGCATGTGCCACAAGACTACAGGCAAACTTCAGTAGTAAATAAAAAGTAGGTGGTATATTTTTTTAAAAAATATGAAGAGTTAAGAGTACATCCCAACACTAAACCAGGAATAATCAAGGATGAAGCAAGACCTAGTTAAGAGTACATCCCAGCACTAAACCAGAAATAATCAAGGATGAAGCAAGAGCTAGTTAAGACTACATCCCAGCACCAAACCAGAGTACATCCCAATACTAAAAGCACGTCTTCTCTCGATGCCCCCATTTAAAGGTTTCTTATAAAGAGCTCTTGAAAGCAACAAATAGGTTTTCTTTATCCAATTTGATTATAGTTGGAAGTTGTGGATAAAACCAGGCATTATATATACAATGAATGAGAGAACTCCTGCACTGATGCTTCATTCGAGAAATTTCATTTGGCAATCTAGTTGTTGTTTGTGTCACTGTCAAATCTCAAGACGAGTATTTATTTCTTTCCTCCAACAATTTCAAAACCAATTATAAAAGCTTAAAAGGAAAAAAAGAAATTGCAAATGAAAGAGAACTGTTACAGCAATGTTCACCATTTAATTTCTCAAGTTGCATTTCGATGACCAAGTAAACTGAATTGCAAATCTGTCAACCAAACAAGTTTTTCTTGTTATTATAAATCTGTCAACCAAATGACATGTTTACAGGTTTCCGGATTTGTGACTCTCAATTTTCAAGATGAACTAAGATGAACTGATTACGAGTTCTCATAGAACAAAATTCTACATGCTGCAGCATGAAACTAAAACTGATTGCCAGCTATGAAACAAATATCGACATGAACATGTGCATCGACGTGGCTGAACATGTCTAGGAACATTTTAAAACTTCTTTTCAAAAAAGTGAAAATTTTCTTATTTTTTAATCCTGCTTTTGGATATTTCATACAAGAAATGTTCTATTTACTTTTTATATAATTAAATACATTCAGCAGACATGTCTTGACTAATAAGACAGCAAGCCCACTTATTTTATATACATATATGGGAATACAACATATTTGTATTTGTGGTCACATGTACTTCATGTGAACCAAGCAAAGCTCCTGGGATTAACATCATGCCAAACTCTTCAATTCAAGTTCCAGCTCATAGATAAGCAAACATGTATTGGAAAAACAAGTCAAAATAAACTAACATTGCCCTCCAATGAACAAGAATTTTTTGAATTAAACATAATGGAGTAATCATTACAAATGGTTCGGAAGATCTGTCTACCATGAAATTTTCATTAGCGTTTGGAAGATCCAATCCATCCATGATTTGGCCTTCTTCTATTAGCAATCCAGTCTCCAACACATGGTTCTGATGATTATGGTCGCTTGATAGAAGTGATTATTTAGGACCATAGCTTATCCATAACGGTAACCAACAAATAGACGGCTTAAATTCTTTCTTATTTTTTTATGAACAATCTTGCCCACTGATCTATAGGCCATTGATTGGGTGGTTAGAGCCATCTAATGGATATATTTTTTTTGCATGGGTGGCACATGAAAGGTGTGACCAATGTAACAGATGGTCCAGATCAATCAATCAAAATTTCCAAGCGTCCCTAAGAAACTAGGAGCACTATAACTTAGTTAAAGTAGTTAAAGTGCCATGAGAGCATTAGAGCATTTCGATATACTTAATAGCCATCAAAGCACTCAAATGAGAAATGAAAGATTGGAAAAATGGAATTTTTCTTCAAGGAAAAGGATTCCTAATAAAATAGTTCCCATGAAAAACGTGACTAGTCACGAAACCTACTCACCAAGCACACCTAACACTACAACTGAGTCATTATTTCTGCAACTTCCATGGAATATATGTGCTCAACTGTGAGGACATCACATGTGGGCCACACATCTCTATATTTGATAAGCGTCTAATGAAAGGATCACAGACATCAAGGTATTGCACAATAGAAATAGTAAATGGCTAAAAAAGGACTTAACCCTCTCAACACGTCATGTGTAGTAGAGGATGTAGGGACCGGTGAGAATGGCTTTGGTCAGACGTGGGGTCCGCCGACCCTTTTTTAGCCAAGGTTGCCCTACACCTTTGGTACAATCATGGTTCTTCTTGTCTTTTCTACAATGTGTTTGAACATTGGATTTTAATCTTACCTTTTACATTTCATCAGACTTCAACAGTTTGCTTGATTCACGTCTAAGATGTCTATGACAAAAATTGGCATTCTTTTCTTGTATTTTTCTTTATTATGAAGATACTTTTCCCAAAATGTGTTTTAGTTGAGTTTGACTGATGAAGTAAATGAGGCACTGTATACGTAGCTGATGATAAGGAAAAACTGTGACATGATGTTGGTGAGCTACATCAGGCATCCATCTCTCTGTTCTATTATTAAAGGAATAGGCCACAAGAGGGAAGCAATGATTGACTGAGGACAGCCAGCATCCCCACGATGGGGAATGACCATAGAAAGATCTTTCCACATTCAAGAAAGCTCTCTCGACTTGCATTGGGTAACGATTGCATTCTCTTTTCATCTTTTTCTCCTATTCTCAAAATCCATGCTTGGTAGCAATTGGAGCATTAATGCCAGGAACTTCCCTTCGAATTGCACTTTTAATGACAAGTAAGTTCTCTCATATGCATCTAATATTGAACTGACTAAGTTATTCCAGTGTTGATATATCATCATGCAGGAACTGGACGCTTAGAATGCCTAAGATGAGAAGCAACAATAGCTGGTGATTGCCAACACTGCGTGAGTGTTTTGGGCATGACACCCATCTATTGCTTTAGTGCAGGAATGGGTTCATATCTTTTGGAGACCCTAAATGATCATTATAGCAAAAAGCTTGTTCAGACATAATTAGTGTATTTCCCAATCAGATGGAGATGAATAATGTTGTAGCCATACAACTCACTTTTGACTCTCAAACGATTGACTCTAAATGCTGATTGTGTTGTTGTTCTTGACAACATTGCACTAAACGGGATTGTTGTGGAACGCCTTCATCTAAGTAATCCTACCTTTGCACAAACAAATTCATTGGTTTCTACTGTAATGTTAGCAAGCACTAGTACTCTTCGGTATCAAGGATACAAGAACAATGACCTGGTTGGTCTTCTTGCCTCTTTGATCCCAACTCCAAGATGTCATTTCCTAATGACAGGGTATATGCCACTCACTATAGAGCATCAGGTAAGATTTTAAATATAGTAGGAGGTCTACTTCCTAATGTATTTCGAGTAAGATGACAGCCCAGGTTACATCCATCCTTATACGACACTATTTTAATTTTAAAATGACTAAGAACATAAAATAGTGGAAAGAAATTCTAGTCATTGTGTAATATGTCGACACTCAAAACTTCTAGTACTGGAATGGAGAAAGAAAACAATGATATCTGAGTCCAAGTAGAGACTCACTAACATTGCTTGCCCTTGTCACTCTCCCGTGGTTTCTTGCCTGGCATCGCTGTAGGGCAATCCAAACAGATCAGTGGGATTTTTCCCTATGGTTCATCCATGGTGAGGACTAATTGATGAACACTGGTTCACCATGTCGTGAGGCATAAGGGGTGAGCAACAAATGACAAGCAGTCACCCCTTATGCCGAGAAAGTTGTCTAACTATACTAAAAAAACAGGAAGGAAAAGAACAAGATAATAACATATTAGAGGCAATTACCACTATTACCATAAGGAACTCAGGATTCCAATAGGAGAAGACAAGCAACTCACCTAAGCAAGCTTGCATTTCCAGGCATTGATGGAATCCCAATGCCTGCAGTTCCACTTGTATCTCTCGTCGTTAACAAACCAATGAAAACTTAGTATACAACAGAGAAGAATTGATAAACCATGTAAAATTGCCAATTAACAAAAGATTTTACAGCTAGAATCTCTTGCATAGCAGCAACAACATTTTTCACAAAAGCTAACAAATTAGGCACAACACAAGAAACCAATATGGTCTCTTTACTTTAAGCACCCATATGTCTACCAATCACGCCTGCTGGATACGCATAATCCTCCAATCTCATGGGCCACCGATCCAAACAATGCAATCTATTTGATCAATGATGGCCCACCGACTTTAGCATCTTATATAATGCATAACCAAATGAATGCTACAGGCTCATGGACTAAGATATCAGCATCTTCATACAAATGGACCTCTGATACATGAGTGTCTTCTCTTAGAAAACACCTCTACACTAATCCACAATTAGGGAATCAACACTACAAATCCCTAATTAGGGATTCAAAACTCAAAAATTCCCAATACACAAATCATTGCATAATGTTACTTGAAGGAAACCTTTGAGCTGTTAGAAAGCAATTATGATGGCTGCCCCACCCATGAACCCAACAACGGCCACATGAGATAGGAAGTCAATCAAGAATCCTAATATGTAAACATTACTAGAATCGTCAATGTTATAACAAAGAATACCGAACTTTTAAGTTAACAAGGGTATGGAAAACTTGTAAAATAGATCGTTCAATTACCTAAAAAATCCAAGTGTGACTTGAGTGATCCCAGCAAAGAATGTTTCAGTGAATACAAGCCGGAGATACTCATCTGGATTTTTAACAGAATCAACCTCATTTTGTAGCAAAGTCCCCAGAAGGAGAGACACAACTACTACTGTCCCAATGGCAATGTCACACAAACTCCCCATGCATGCGTAAATCAGCGGTAGACCGAAACTAGAGTCTGTAACGTTTGATTGGAGAAAGATTCATCAACCAATGCATGCTGCCATTAGGAAAAAAAAATAGAACATAAAGTCAATTGCAGCTTCCTTTCCAACATGAGGACATGAGAAGAACATCCATGTACTTTTGACATCTTCTCTTCCAACGGGAAAGAGGGCTGCTCTGAAATGACAAAATCGGCCCTTTGTATTTTTCAATGACAAGAAAGAGGGCCCAATGACAAGAAAGAGGGCCCAATTTTCCCTTTAACACTTTTTGACTTTTCTTCTTGTGAATGGTGGCGTAGCACTTC
This sequence comes from Magnolia kwangsiensis, assembly GCA_037074715.1. Taxonomy (NCBI): domain Eukaryota; kingdom Viridiplantae; phylum Streptophyta; class Magnoliopsida; order Magnoliales; family Magnoliaceae; genus Magnolia; species Magnolia kwangsiensis. Next base: position 74,213,557 of record CM073575.1, on the reverse strand, counting down.
AACCGTTGTGGCCTTTATTTGCATGAATACAAGGGAAATGAAAAGAAAAAGAAAATGCATTAAAAAGAATTTCCAATGCAACGTTTGTGGCCATTCCATTAAGAAGAGAATCATATTCCAATTTAAGGAAAAAAAACAGAGAAGAGAAATACCTAATTTTATTCCAAAAGATCCTGACAAAAAACTCATTTAAAATATAAAAAGGAACAGATTTTATTGCAACAAATCCTAAAAAGAAAAAAACAAAATACAAAAAGGAACTGGTTTTATTCCAACACATCCTAACATCTCGACATCCTAATTCCTGGAACAATCAGCAATCTTTCAACCAATCTCAAGAGTTTGTACATGGGAAGGAATCGCATTTATGGAAGCATACCTACCTCAATCGGTTGACTTACCAACTTGGCTTTGTTGAATTTAAGCTATAATTAGATCTCCGGAGAAATTCCACCTAAAATCAGTCAGCTCAAGGAACTACAGAGGTTGGATTTGGCTCAAAATTGGATCCAGGGCAGAATCCCAACTTCCCTTTGAAATCTAAACAAACTAAATGAACTCATCTGCGTCGAGGCTTGGCCGGACTGATCTTCGCCTCCTCAACCCCTTGAACGATCCCGACACTATCAGTGGCGGCGCATCCGTACGGCCATTGCTTGGCGCTGCCGAGGAGAAGCCCTCGCTGCTGCCGCTACGTCGCCGGGAAGATCGGTCATGACGGATCCGAACGATCTCACATCCAAAAACCCTAGTCTTCAGTAACCCTGATTTTGAAAGAATTAGGGTTGAGAGAGAGAGTGTGTGTGGAGAGAGATTTCTAGGGTTAGGTTTACTATTTTTGACTGTTGTTATTCGTCGATTCTGCGATCCAGAGAGATCAAGAGAGAGTCTTTTTCTCTTCATTTTAAAATATAGAGAGAGAGAGAGAAACGATCGGGTAGACAAATGAATTAAGGCGACCCTTTTTTCTTTTTATCGGCCCCTTTACCTGCGACCGGTAAAATTGGCAGCCGGCAAAGGGATTTGTAGTGTTGATTCCTAAAAGGTTTAAACCACTAAGTACAAGCCTAACTGTATGAGTGATTAGGATGATGAAAAATGAAAAATTCACCTAATCACCCATATGATGCCAGTCATATGAATGGTTTCGATGAAAAATAGGCAACTGTAGACGACCCATGCACCAAGTCATCCAAATGAGAGAAGTCACAATTTTGAAGTAAACTACTAACGAACTAATATATATTAAATTATTACCAAACATGTGAGATTTGACGTGAAAGGCCAAAATATGCTATGGTTAGACTCCACTCCAAACATTTTTTTGTGCATATGGCATTCACCAAGGGTTATAAAATATCAACATATTTGATTGCTAAGCATCCACCTTTGATTATTCATTGGTTTATATCACTAAAAATGGGCCAATCACATTAACGGTTTGGATCACTAAAAGTAGGTCTAATCAAATAAAGGTCTAAACTACTAAGGGCCTAATTGTACCATCTGAAGGCTTAGGTCACTGAATACAAATGCCAATCATATGAAAGGTAACCAATGAAAATGAGCCAATTGTGGATAGCTCAGGTACCAAGTCACCCAAAATGGAAAAATCATAATTCTACCTCATACAACCAACAAATTGTGAGTCAACAGTTCCAAAACAGGTCACATTCGACTGTGGGAGTTCAAAATATGCTACTGCTAAACTCCACTCGAACAATTTTCTTGCATGTGGCATTCACCAAGGGCCATAAAATGTCAACATGTTGGATTGATATTCATTGCCCTTCAAATATTAATTCATATGAATGGTTCAAAACATCAAATATGGGTCCACTCATAAGAATGGTTTGGATCACTAACAAACAACCCATGTCTATTAAGTGGTTAGATAAATCATAAGAGGGTCAATCATAAGAAATGGTTTTGATCACTGCAAAAGGGTGAAACATGGATGAGTCATGGACTAAGTCCCCCAAACAAATAAGAATTCAAAAGTCGATAATAAGAAACTAATAAATTAGCAATTAAGAATTGAAATACCTAAACAACCCACATCCAAATACCAAGGGTTGACTCGATAATAAACTACTAATAAATTGGTAATTAAGAATAGAAATACCTAAACAAGCCACATCCAAATACTAAGGGTGGAAGTATTCCATGGGCTGATTCCTCCACTCCTAACTGTATTTTTTCATCAGGCGGCCAACAAGGGCTTTAAAACATCATTTGCTTGGGCTGTTGAACATAGGCTTAGCATATCAATTTTCAGATAATTGAAAATAACTTCAATATACTAAGAGTTTGGATCACTAAAATAGCCGTAATGATATAAAGGTTTTGGATGTGAAAAATCAAAATTCAACATCCACATGGGATGTATCACATCGACTAATTGGATTGCTAAACACGGGCCTTAAAAATCAATTGTTGTTAGATAATTGAAAAATGACTAATCACATGAATTGGACCACTAAAAATAGGCCTGCAGAACACTTATATAGGTTCCATTCGTATATAGGATCTTTAAAATTGAGCTAATCAAAGGAACCAAATATGGGTTCTCATTGGAACTGTGTCTACTATGGATTGTTGCGTAGCACGCCAACAACGCAGTGAGCTTAGATCCAATCTCAAGCCTCACCCACAAATGATAAACAGAAAGAAATATAAACTAAAAATAGATCAAAGCAATCCAAACAAACCACAAGACAAGATATACGTGGAAAAACTCCAAACTAGGATAAAAAACCACGAATGTAAACTTCCACTATGAAGAAAAACAAAGATTACAAGGAAAAATACTAACTTCTCCCTTGGAAGCACATAGAAAACTCTTGCCCACACCTTAGAATAACTTTCATTCAACCTAGAAAAATCCTAGGATCCCCTATTTATATTTTAGGTAACTTTCCTTCCACACCCTTGCGAAAGACGACACCAAAATCCACAGTCCGCATCAGATTCAGAAACGAATCTGCGTAATCTACGACTGGTTGAAGGGGAGCTACGACTGGTTACACTATGACTAGTCGAACAGTTCCTACAACTGGTCGAAGGGCCCAAACATGAAAAAAGGACTCGCTGGACTTTGAGTCGACGGTTCACGACCGGTCGAGCAGGCCCCTACGACAGATCGAGCATGTCCTACGACCGGTCGAAGGCGGCCCAGATGTGGCTCCACAGTCTCAACAATCTCTCACTTAAAAACACATTGCCATAAACCTTCGTCTTCTTCATCCGGAGTGCACCACCTCCCCATCTTTAAGCTTGAAGACCAATCAAAGCTAAACAGAGCTTTAACTTCTCTCGTGTGACCGCCTTGGATAGCATATCCACAGGATTCTCACTTGTATGAATCTTCTCCAGAACAATCGATCTATCTTCCAGTAACGAACGAATGAAGTGATATCTGATGGCAATATGTTTGGTCCTTGAATGAAAGGCTGAATTTTTAGACAAGTGTATTGTACTCTGACTGTCACTGTATAGCTTGCAATTTACTTTCTTCTTACACAACTCTTCCATAAAACCTTACATCCACACCATCTCCTTGCATGCTTCTGTAGCCACAACATATTCTGTTTTTGTCGTACTGATAGATACTATCATCTATAACTGAAAGACCCAACTGACTGCAACACTACCCATAGTAAACACATAACCTGTAGTGCTTCTTCTGCTGTTGATATCTTTTGCCAAATCTGAATCCACGTAGCCTTGTAGCTAGATTTTTAATCCACCATAACACAGCCCAACATCCTTAGTACCCACTACGTATCTGAGGATCCACTTCACAGCTTCCCAATGTTCCTTCCCGAGGTTGTTCATGAACCTGCTAACAACTCCCACGACTTGAGCAATATCTGGCCTCGTGCTCACCATAGCATACATGAGACTCCTAATAGCTGACGCGTATAGGACTTTAGCCATGTAGTTCCGTTCCTCCTACGTCTTTGCACCTTGCTCCTTAGATAGCTTGAAGTGGTTGGCTAATGGAGTGCTAACCGACTTAGCATCTCCCATTTGAATCGACCTTTGTTATGTACTCTGCCTATGACAAAACCAGTTTCTTGTTTTCTCTGTCATGCTTTATCCTCATGCTTAGAATTTATTTTGCAGCTCCTAAATCTTTCATGGAAAATTCTCTAGACAGTTGTCTTTTGAGATCTGAGATGTCCTTCATGCTTGAATCGGCCACAAGCATATCATCAACGTACAGAAGAAGGATGATGTACGACGTATCAAACTTCTTCAAATAACAACAATGGTTTACATGACATCTCCTAAAACTGTTTCCTGACATGAAACTATTGAACTTCTTATACCACTGCCTTGGGGACTGCTTCATGCCATATAGACTCTTCTTCAGTTTGCACGCTTTGTTCTCCTTTCTTAGTGTCATGTATCCTATTGGCTGATGCATATATATCTCTTCTTCAAGGTCCTCATGAAGAAAGGCTATCTTAATATCTAGCTGCTCTATACTCAAGACCATACGAATCGTAGACATTTTCACCACAGGTGAAAATATTTCGATGAAATCAATACCTGTTATTTCAACAAAGAAACAAATGCATTTGACTTGGAAAATTATCTTATTCAAACATAACAGAGAAAGAGTATTAAGAACATTCATCACATTTCATTGATACTAAGTTCATTTACATCCTCTTTACATCCCTTGATTTTAAGATAGATCATTTAGAAATAAATGACTTATGCTTTAAGTATCAAAAGTTCATTTCGGCAACCTTTTGACGTCTGTTTTGATCATCTCCTAGGACTTAGGAGGAATGCCAATTAGATCGATAGATCTTTAATGAAACAGAGATTTTAGCAGCATAACAGTGCCTGTTTCAACCATCCCTAATACTTAGGAGAAATGTCGATTCGATCGACTAATCTTCCTCCTCTGAACTTGTCAATAGGAGAAGGCCGAAAGGAGAAAATCCTTGCACAGGCATTTTAGCAGCATGACAGCCCTTGATCTTCACAGATTGCAGGGCAGTCTGGTTGCGTGGACCTACGTAACTGACATTGGTTGCGCGGTCCTACCCAATGGACAGGAAGCTTCTCTCCTACCTTCAGTCTTCTGCTCAGCTCTGTTTCCCTTGAAAATCTTCAATTACCTTTAATGAAGGAGGGGAAGGGGTATTTATAGACCGTTGCATAAAAATCCTGATCTTAGCGATGTGAGACTAATTTTCAGTGCTTTAGATCATTCTGAAAAGGACCATTTTTCCAGTACATTTTGGGGTCCTGCGCAACCGATATTATCATTGCACGGAGCAGATTGATTGTGTGGATCCGTGTAACTGATATTGGTTGCGCGGTCCCGCACACCCCTTTCAAGACTATCTCTTTCTTCTTCTTTTTCAAAAGTTCTTTATATCTCTTTATCTCTTTTTACTTAATTCTTTCATCATTTTTTATGCCTCAACACCTGCCTTCTGTTGAAGGCTTTCACAACCAGTCTTGCCTTGTACCGTTTCGAACTATCGTGTTTCTCCTTCAGTCTATAAACTCACTTGTTATGAAGAGCTTTCTTACCCTTAGGTAAAGTGACTAGCTCCCATGTATGATTAGACTCAAGAGAGGCCATCTCCTCATCTATGGCCTGCTCCCACTTAACCAGTGTATCTAACTGTAATATCTCTTCAAAACATTTTGGCTCACCATTATCTGTCAGCATTAGATAATGTAAGAAGGGTGAGTATCGGACAATGGGTCTCCTCTTCCGAGAGTAGACCTCCTCACAGCCGATGCCTGTGGCTCTGCCTCATAATGCTCCTGTGCATGATCATCCTGTGGCGTTGTAACACCCATGTCCGGTAACTCTTTCAACTCTACAAAATCCTTTTCCTTGACCTTATTTTCTTGCACACTGTCCTTATACATCACTTTTTTGTTAAAGACTACGTCCTTACTTCTGATAATTTTTCTTTTTTCTACATCCCAAAACCTGTAGCCAAAATCATGCTGCCCGTAGCCTATAAACGTGCACCTCCTGGACTTCGCATCCAGCTTGTTTTTGTACTCTACATCAATGTGAACATGTGAAGTGCAACCAAACACTCTAAGATGTGGAAGGTTCACTTCTTTCCCGGTCCATGTTTCTTCTGCTAGCTCACCATCCAATGGTGCTGAGGGACTTCTATTGATAAGATATACGACAGTATTTATAGCATCTACCCAAAAGGTCTTGGGCAACACTGCATATAACTTCATGCTCCTGGCGCGCTCAAGGATGGTCCTGTTAATGCGCTCAGCCACACCATTCTGTTGCGGTGTCCCTGAAATTATTTTCAGATATTTGATTTCACTTACTGCACAATACTCCTCAAACCTCTTGTCACAATATTCTCTCCCATTATCAGATCTGAGACACTTTACTGTTTTACCTGTCTGGTTTTCTACCATAACTTTTCACTTCTTAAATGCATCAAATACGTCAGATTTATACTTTAAGAAATAAACCCACAGTTTTCTACTAGCATCATCAATAAAAGAAATAAAATAACATGAGCGACCAAGAGATAATACCTGTGTCAGTCCCCACACGTCAGTGTGTATAAGCTCTATTAGATGCGTCTTTGGAGCGCATCCTGTCTTCTCGAAGCTTAGCCTCTTCTACTTATCATACACGTAGTCCTCGCAGAATTCCAAGTCAATAGATTTCAGCCCTGGTAGCTTCCCTTTTGACAATAGCACTTTCATCCCTTTTTCACTCATATGTCCCAACCTTTGATGCCATAACTGCCCATTCACTCCAGTTGATACGACTACGAGTGAACTATATGATCCTGAAGTCACATACAAAGTACCTTCCTTTTTGCCTCAAGATATCATCAAGGCACCTTTTGTGATGTTTTAGAAATCACTGGTGAATTTCGTCACATAACCGTTGTTGGCTAACTGCCCCACTGAGATCAAATTCCTTCTTAAACTTGGTACATGTCTGATATCCTTCAATTTCAAAACCGTTCCGTCTTTCTGATTGACCTGAATGTCTTCCTTTCCAATGATACTGCACGGCTCATCATCACCCAGGTAGACTCTCCCAAAGTCACCTGACACATAATCACGCAGAACTTCCTTACGTGAAGTGGCATGAAATGAAGCACCCGAGTCTATAACCTAAGACTCATTCCTCACATCAAGAGACAAGATCAATGCCTTTGTGTCACTCTCCTCAGACAGATTCACTGAATCCTTCTCGCATTGAGATTAGGGCTATTCACGAGTCGAGCTAGCTCGAAAAACTCGCTCGACTCGGCTCGAGTCAGCTCAGATTGACTTGGCTTGAATGGACGATTCAAGCTGAGCCAAGCTAATTATTTGAAGCTCAAGTTGAGTTCAAGCCAAGTTCGACCAGGGAGCATTTCAACTCGACTTGAACTCGTCTCGACTCGACTCGAAGCTCGAACTCGAGCTCGACTCGGCTCGATTAATAAATATATTAAATATTATATATTATATGTTTCGACAAAGAAACAAAGACATTTGATTTAGGGAGATTGTCTTATTTAAACATAACAGAGAAAGAGTACTGGAATATTCATCACATTTTATTGATACTAAGTTCATTTACATCATCTTTACATCACTTGATTCTAAGGTAAATCACTTAGAAATGATGGACTTGTGCATTAAATATCAAAAGTTCATTTTGATAGCCTTCCGGCGCCTGATTCGATCATCTCCTAAGACTTAGGAGGAATGCCGTTCCGATCGGCGGGTCTTTAATGAAATAAAGATTTCAGCAGCATAACAGCACCTATTCCAACCATCTTCTGGGACTTAGGAGGAATGTCGATTAGATCGACTGATCTTTCTCCTTTGAACCCATGAAGAGGAGAAAGCCCAGAGAAAGGAAGCTTAGTTCATGAACTTCAGCAGCATAACAGCCCTTAGACTTCACAGACTGCAGGACAGTCTGGTTGCGTGGACTCACGCAACTAATACCGGTTGCGCGGTCCTGCGCAACTGCTAGGAGGCTTTCTTCTACTTTCTGTCTTTTGCTCCGCTCTGCTTCTCTTAAAAATCTTCAAGTTTTCTTTAATGAAGGAGAGGGAGGGGGTATTTATAGACCCTCACACGTGTAAAAATCCTGATCTTAGCGATGTGGGACTATTTTTTAGTGCTTTAGGTCATTCTGAATGAAGCTCTTTGTGTAGTACATTCCGAGGTCCTGCGCAACTGATACTTTCATTGCGTGAGCCCGCGCAACTGATATTGTATGCACGGATCCGCGTAACCTATAATGGCTGCGCGGACCTGTGCACTCCCGTGATGGCTATCTCTTTCTTCTTCTTTTCGAAAGTTCTTCTTATCTCTTTTCCCTTCCTTACTTGATTCCTTCACCATTTTTTATGCCTCAACAGATGTCCCCTCGATCCTTCTTTGATTGATTCCTGAAATCAAATGGAGGATCGATCTTCTTCTGCCTGAAGATCTTGAAGTAACTGCAACTGAATAATGACACTCGAACAGAAGACCGGGAGGCTCGTGCTTGAACGGGGGATTCTCGCGCTCGAATGAAGGGCTTGAATGATTGCATCTGACTGGCAGACTTGAAGGAGAACACTCGAGCAGAAAACTAGAATGATGGTACTTGAGCTAAAGACTTGAACGCCCTTAGTCAGCAGTATCAAGCAGATGCTTCAATTATAGAGGATAATTCTCCTTTTATTGAAGTACTCTTCTTCAACAGCTGTGATAGCTTCATCTTCGAGCGATTTGATTAGAGAGCTTTCTTCCAACATCGTTGTTGTTATAACGGTCTCTTTGATCAACTCCAGCAATTCTTCCGCTTGATCAACTCCAGTGATTCTTTTCTCTTGATCAAATCTGGAATTGCCCTTTAATGCTACTCCTGCTGCAACATATTTTTTCAATTGTTTCCTTTATTCACGATCTGCATAACTCAAGCTTTCAAGTGATGGTCTTTCTCTTGAAGATTTGAGTTCTTGATAATAGCCAATATCTTGGGGGCATTTACTGTCGATATAATTGGGAACCTAATTCCAGAGAAATGCATTCTTACATATTGTCTAATCAATTTTCATCAAGCAATGGCACATTTGAACACTCTAGAGTGAAACAGGGATTTATTATATTCTAAATATCGCACAGTTTATGCTTTACATATTCGAACAAATATATATGTATAAAAATGAGATATATGTTTATAACGTTGCACCTAGTTTATCATGATATTCTATAAAGCACTGATAATAAAGACATTTTATGCTTGTTAATACGGAATTTCCTACATGACTTCATTCATTTATATTTCATTGGCGGTGCTAAGTTTTAATTCAGTCAGTTGCACACAGTTTAGGCTCTTTTAGTAGTAGAGCGAATTTACTTGGCGCATTTACTTGGACTCTAGTTAGAGTCGGGTCTTACGTGATGGTCTCTGTAACTCTCTAGAGTTCACTGGACTTTTCACTGCCTAGGGAGTTCACAAACCACGATCCATCAGAGGGGCCTAGTGAAGCTACCGGGGCCGTGAACTCGGTTGGTTTTACGCACAGGGTTGGCCACTATAACTCTCTAGAGTTCGCTGAGCTCGCAAGCTACCTTTGGGGGTACCAAATCCATGGTTGTCGATCCATCGATGAGTAGGTTTGAGCCCTTCCTCATGAGTTAGTACCGGAATCGAACCACAAATCTGAGGGCCTTATGCATGGTTGGCCTGTCCTGCGCACACTGCAGACCTCATTTTCTTCACCTGCAAGGTCGGGCCCATTCACGGGAGGGCTTGTCCTCCGTTCCCCGTGACGCTGCCGGAAAGCTATATAGACAGCATGAGTGTTACGCTTGACTGGTCATTTAAGGACTTTTAGCATATTGGCTTTTAGTCAACTTTTTGGCCTTTTGCTTTTGGTCTTTCGGTTGACTTTTGGCTCTTTTGGCTTTTGGTCTTTTGAAGACTTTTAGCTCTTTTGGCCTTTGGTCATTTGAAGACTTTGAGCTCTTGGCTTTTTGTCAACTCTTGGCCTTATGGCTTTGGTCATTGACTCCATCAGCTGCCCGCATGTGTATGCGTAAGATGGCCTTCCCGGGCTTTTTAGGACCACTGGCTTCTCGCCGCTGCCCGAATGGTGATCTTCATAGGTCTTATGTGTAGGTGGTCCCTTTTGAGATTTGGTCCTTTTAGGACTTAACTTTTCTGTTCTTTTCTTCTCTCTTCTTTTTTTTTTTGAGACTTGATTGGGCTGCCTTTTTATGATAAATAGCCATCGCTATTACCAATTATGTATATACAGTTGACTGTATGATTCATTCTTCTATTATCATATGGCCGATCAATAATTGACATTTCGCTGCTGCTGATAATGTTATAAGGACTTTTGTATCATGTTCAAAACAATGTATCAGCTTGGCGATAATGGCAACTTTGATGAGTGATTGATCGGCAACAGCGATAGCTGTTTTCTTTTTATTTTTATGATCATTGATACCTGATAATTCGATTTCGATGGAGATTTTCTATCGGCGATGAACGTCATGCTTGATAGCGATCATTGGCGCTTTATGCTTAATAGCGATCATCGGCACTTTTTGTTCGGTTATGATTTAATATGCTATCTTCAAATGTCTTGGAAGACTGAAGACTTTTAACGATGATCTAGCACGCTGTCTTAAAATACGATGATGGGTATTATTATTATTATTTATTTTTTGCTTGAAATTGTTTATCTGTATCGTTTGTCTGTATTGTTTGTAATATACCAGCTTTGTAGAACTCCCTTGACGGCGCTCACTTTCTTCGTCTTTCTTTATTTACTATCACATGATCTTGATATGCTTTATCATATGATTTTGATATGCTTACGAGCTTCTTCCTTATTCGTCCTGTTCATCTTGCCCCCTTTTGATACAGAATTATTATCTTGGTAATGTTCTGTATCAAAATTAGTGGCGCCTTCAGAAGTAATTTCCCTTTTTGTCAACTCGAGTATAGGCCAACATAGGCTTTCATTTACTTCTTTAAAGAATTTTGCTTTCATTGAGCATACTTTACCTCATTTGGCTTTGAATTTGCCCCCTGGATATGATCGTGACCGTTATTGGAGATACATTCTTTGTTCTTGGAGACATTGAGGCAATATATTTCTGCAGGAGGCTATACGATTGTAATCGTATTCATTGACTAGTTTGCCCCCTTTTGATGAAGAATCATAACTCTGATAATCTTCTAGGGCAAAATCAACAAATACACTTACGGACGATATCTCTTAAGGAAGCGATGGTTGACTGATATACCGATTCCCTGTCCGTCTTGATCTATAACTCGATATGCTCCATTACAATATACTTCTTTTATTACGTAAGGGTCATCCCATTTAGGCTCAAATTTGCTTCCTATTCAACGGGTGACCACGATTGGTCATTTCAGCATTAGCACCATATCCCCTTTTTTTAAAGAACGATATTTAACTCGCTTATCAAATGCGGCTGATATGCTTGCTTGATATGCTTGCAGATGCTGTTGTGCAGCCAGGCGTCTCTCGTCAAGCAAATCCAATTCCTTCAATCTTATTTTCGCATTATCATCATCAGTTATAGACTGATGCACTGCCACTCTTAGTGACGCTACTTGTATTTCGATTGGAATGACTGCCTCCACACTATAGACTAATGAATACGGTGTTGCCCTTGTGGCGGTTCGATGAGTAGTTCTGTATGCCCATAATGCTTCCTGTAATCTTTTATCCCAATCAGGTTTGTTTCCTGTCACTGTTTTCTTCAATATTTTGACTATTGTTTTGTTAAATGCCTCTGCTAATCCGTTAGCCGGCGGATAGTAAGGCATTGAGAACGAGTGATGGATTTTGAACTTCTGACATAGTTTCTCCATTCCTTTATTTTTGAAAGGAGTGCCATTGTCTGTAAAAATTTTCTTTGAGATACCATGTCAGTATATTATGGCGTGGCGGATGAAATTAACCACTTCTTTTTCTTTGACATTTCGCAAGGCAACTGCTTCAGTCCACTTGGAGAAATAATTGGTTGCTACCAGAATATACTGTTTTCCTTTAGACGAAGGCGGGTTTATAGGACCAATTACGTCAAGTCCCTAAGCAGAGAAGGGCTAAGAGGTAATAGACTGGTGCAAATCTTCCGGAGGCATGTGTATAACATCTCCATGAATCTAGCATTCATGGCACCACTTCGCATAATCTATCGCGTCTTTAAACATAGTAGGCCAATAATATCCCATTCTATGTATTTGATGAAATAAATTTCGACCAGCTTGATGTACCCCACACTCTCCAGAGTGTGCTTTCTGCAGCACCTGCATCGCTTCTTGCCTATTTAAACAACGTAGCAACACTCCGTTGTAAGATTTTTTATATAATACTTCACTGCAAATAACGAACCTACTTGACCGCTGTCTGATTTATTGCCTTTGCGCGGATTCTTCTGGGAGGATGTTGAATTTGAGATAATCAATGAAAGGCTGACGTCAATCATCTATTGTAATTTCCAAGCATGATATAGGAAGGACTTCAGTAACTTCTTCAACAATCTCTGTTGTTGGTAAAAATCTTCTTTCCTCTATAGTTACTTGAAGAGGGCTTCGATTAGGGCAAGACAGAACTGCTGCCAAACTGGCTAAGGCATCGACTTTTGCATTCTCTGACCGGGGAATATGCTTGACTTCAACATAGGAGAAATATTCCAGCAATTGTTGTGCCTTCTGGCAATATGCTAAAAGTTCTTGCTTTCTTATTTCGAATTCAGTCGTCAATTGATTTATAATCAATTTAGAATCTCCAAAAATATGTAATACTCTTATCTTCATTTCTTTAGCCATCTCCATTCCAATAATCAGGGCTCTATACTCGGCCTCATTGTTCGTGCATGCAGTTCCCAATGCAAAGGAGTAAGGTAATAAATCGCCTTGGGGAGTAATGAATATCACTCCTGCCCCTGCTACTGATGTTCGAGATGCGCCATCAAAATACATCTGCCACGGATTCTGTGATTCAGTCAGCATGACTTGCTCATCTGAAAAATCATCATTGATGGCTTCAGATTCAACCACGGGGTGCGTCGCTAAGAAATCTGCCACTGCATGTCCTTTCACAGCTTTTGCCGGTTCATATGTAATAGCATACTCTGAAAGTAACAACATCTATTTAGCCAACCTTCCAGACAACATCGACCTTGTCATCAGAAAACTTTATCGGGTCAGCCCTTGAAACCAATGTTATATCGTGCGATAGACAATAATGCCTCAACTTCTGTACTGCAAATATCAACGCTAAACATTCCTTCTCAATCGGAGAAAAATTGCACTCTGCACCTATTAAAGTTCGACTCAAGTAATAGAGGGTTGTTTCTTTTCCAAATTCATTCTTTTGTGCCAACAGAGCTCCTAAGGAATGGTCGGCCGTAGACGTGTACAAGATAAGCGACTTCCCTTTTATTGGAACTGTCAGTACTGGTGGCTTTTTCAGCAACTCCTTTATCGAGTCGAATGCATTCTGACAGGCTTGACTCCACACAAATTCTGTATCTTTTTTCATTAAATGAGAGAACGACTGACATCTCCCAACCAGATGTGAAATGAATTGCCGGATATATGCTAATTTTTCTTGCAAACTCTTCAGCTCCTTTACTATTTTTGGCGGTGGCATATCCTGAATAGCTTTGATTTTCCCAGGGTCAATCTCAATGCCCCTATGCCGAACAACAAAACCTAAAAATTTTAAGGAGGACACTTCGAATGCACACTTAGCGGGGTTCATCTTTAACGGTTTCTTTCTAAGTCGTTGAAAAACTGACACTAAGTGTTTGCGATGTTCCTGATGACTTCCTGACCTGACCACCAAGTCGTTAACATAATACTCAACGTGCTTATGCATCATATCTTAAAAAATGCTTTGCATCGCCCTCTAATATGTTGCCCCAGCATTTTTAAGTCCAAATGGCATCACCTTATAATAGAAAATTCCCAGTGAAGTTCTAAATGTCGTCGCCTCTTCGTCCTCAAGAGCCATTCGAATTTGATTATATCCTGCATAGCCATCCATAAAGGACATAACAGCATACTGAGCCATACTATCAATTAGTAATTCAGTTATTGGGAGCGAAAAATCATTCTTCGGGCAGGCTTCATTTAGGTCTCTAAAATCGACACACACTCTGACCTGTCCATTTTTCTTTCTTACCGGGACGATATTCGATATCCATTTAGGATACGTGACCTCCCTAATAAATTCGACCTTTATCAATTTATTAACTTCTTCCTCGATGAGGGGAACCAGATCTGGATGAAATTGTCTTTGTGCCTGTTTAATCGGCCCTTTCTCCTTGGAGATATTTAGACGGTGTAATGCCACAGAAGGCTCCAATCCGGGTATTTCTGCATCGTCCAGGAGAATACATCTTTATTTTCTCTAAGAAGCTGAACGTATTCTGCCGACTCTTGTTCAGAGAGGTTGACGCTAATAAACGTGTTTCATATTTTCTCTTCTGTACCCAAGTTTATTTCTAACAGGTTGTCTGTCGTCGGTTGCCCCCCGTCCTCCATTTGCTTCGGAGCTATCTCAGGACGTTCGACTATTTCAACACTTTTCTTCACTGGTTCTTTTGTTGTAACCATGTTTGTGACAACCTTGCACCCATGTCTTCAAATTTTCTTCGCCTTTCCTGGCCGATCCCAATTGAAATTCCTTTTTCATGATTTAAACCACTGGAGTCTTCGCAATCGAGACCCATACCATTCATGACCTCCTCGTTTGTCCTATCTTCGATAATTATCTGATTCCTGTGTATCATCCTCTGTATAATATACTTCAGCGTGTAACAATTCTCTGTTAGATGTCCCACTAGACGATGGTAACGGTAAAAATTTCTCTCCCTATGCCTTGTCACCTCCTCGGGATGTTTAGGCTCTGGCAATTCTATTGCTCCAACTTTCAACAACTGTTTCATCATTGGGATGACATCTTCTTTATCGAAAGCAAATCCCTCATGGGAATTAAGCGTTCGGCCCTTTTTATTTCTTTTTGATGGAGCCAAGTCCTCTTTTCGCTTTGCACTTTCTTCCTTGAAACCTTTCATACTTTTACGTCGCTGACAGCAATCACTGGTATTTGCTGCCATCCTGCTAGGATCTTTCCGAGCTGCATCATGGTGAGATTTCGACACTAATTCCAAAGCACGAGCCTTTACAGCCAAATCATGAAGAGTGTTGATATTGAAATTGGCCATTCCCATTACGAATTCCTTTTTCATAGAGTTCAGACATATCTTGACTTTCTCAGTTTCTTTTAGTAACGGTTTGCACAAAATTCCCGATGCCCTCCATCTATCCACGTAATCCCTTGCTGACTCATCTTTGCCTTGTCGTATAGAAGCCATCTCAACAATATTAACCTTTGCGACTTATAGAGAAAAATCGAGATGTGAAAGCGTCTTGCATCTGTTTCCAAGTGCGGATAGAATCCGGAGCCAAATTGAAATACCATCGGAATGCACTACCTGTTAGCGATGTCCCGAACAGTTGCAAACAATATTGTGGTATTGCAGAAAGATCTCCCATACTAGGAGTGAAGCACATCAAGTGTTCTTTAGGGAATCCTTTCCCATCAAACTTTTGGAAATATGGACACCTGAAACTGGCTGGGAAGGGAATGTCATCCACTTCTCCTAGATATGGTGTACGGTATCTAAAATGTCTAGTATTTTCTTGTTTCTTCTCCATTTGGCTATCCTTTTCAATGACTGTCATTTGAGCTGCATTATGCATGAAGGTTGCCAGGGCTTCTTTGAGACTTCTGCATTCTTCCATTAATGCATTTTGGGCTTCTACCATCACATTGAAACGATCCTCCGTAATTGTTCTATAGTCTGGATTCATTCCAGCCATGAATACTGTGGCTTTTCCACTTTTTGACGAAACAGTCATTGAAGGAGAGTAAGAGAATGCAGATGTGACGGGGCTTGCAGAAAAGGGAGGGGACAGAGTTTCATTGGGCCTTTTCATGCTCCTGGCGGCATCAATTGACTGAGATGACGTCGATATTGGTGATCCTCTTAGGGACGGTATTGGCGATCTGATGACCAATGCTTTTCCCTTTCGTTCTCCTGTTCGTTCAGCTATTGAAGCATTTAGAGCCGGGAAGTCACGAGCTGTCAACTGGGGAACTGTTTGGGCCGGATAAATCGCCGAAGGCGCAAGTTCAGGGTTTCTTTTAACTGTGCTTCGCGTTACGGGCCCTCTGATTCTTAATGAAGGCTGATTCATTCCCGAAATTCTGAAGTTTCTTATTCTTGTCTTACGAGAGGTCACGACGGTCCAGCCTGCATTGTCTTCTGATGACTGGGGCGAGGCAGCAATGACCCCAGCTATTGCTTGAACCATGCCGATACTCACATGACTTGATGCGCATTTTATCACGAACCCTGTCGGGGTGAATCGGAAGTTCACTTTTCTTACGGGGATCGCCATGAGTAATAAGTCGTAGTCGAATTTTCAAACTTCTTCCTTCAATCATGAAACAAAGTTATAATTAGTAGTTGAAAGATTGGAGTGATTTATCTTAGAGATGAAGGGGAGGACTTCCCGCTGAGAGTCACCATTTTGGCGTCCATAGGACGCCAAACCATGATGAATGTTCGTAACAACTTCACTGTTAATATTTTGAATAAGACAAAAACATTCCCCAGTGGAGTCACCATTTTTTTTTGACAAAGAAACAAAGACATTTGATTTAGGGAGATTATCTTATTTAAATATAATAGAGAAAGAGTACTGGGAACATTCATCACATTTTATTGATACTGAGTTCATTTACATCCTCTTTACATCCCTTGATTCTAAGGTAAATCACTTAGAAATGAAGAACTTGTGCTTTAAATATCAAAAGTTCATTTTGACAGCCTTCCGGCACCTGATTCGATCATCTCCTAAGACTTAGGAGGAATGTCGTTCCAATCGGCGGGTCTTTAATGAAATAAAGATTTCATTAGCATAACAACGCCTATTCCAACCATCTTCTGGGACTTAGGAGGAATGTTGATTAGATCGACTGATCTTTCTCCTTTGAATCCATGAAGAGGAGAAAGTCCGAAGAAAGGAAGCTTAGTTCATGAACTTCAGCAGCATAATGGCCCTTGGACTTCACAGACTGCAGGGCAGTCTGGTTACATGGACCCGCGCAACTGATACCAGTTGCGCGGTCCTGCGCAACTGCCAGGAGGCTTTCTTCTACCTTCTGTCTTCTGCTCCACTCTACTACTCTTGAAAATCTTCAAGTTCTCTTTAATGAAGGAGAGGGAGGGGGTATTTATAGACCCTCGCACGTGTGAAAATCCTGATCTTAGCGATGTGAGACTATTTTTTAGTGCTTTAGGTCATTCTGAAAGAAGCCCTTTGCGTAGTACATTCCGAGGTCCCGCGCAACTGATACTTTCATTGCGCGAGCCCGTGCAACTGATATTGTCTGCGCGAATCCGCGCAACCTATAATGGCTGCGCGGACCTGCGCACTCCTGTGAAGGCTATCTCTTTCTTCTTTTTTCCGAAATTTCTTCTTATCTCTTTTCCCTTCCTTGCTTGATTCCTTCACCATTTTTTATGCCTCAACATTATATATATTATATTAATATAAGTTTTAACTTTTAACTTAAAAAAAAATAAACGAACAAACCCTAGAGTTTTTACCCAACTGCAGGCACCCCCTTTCCCTTTCTCTTTCTTCTCTTTCTCTACCCACTACCAGCCGTACGCTCGCCTGGACCACCACCACCAAGTTTCTTCATTCGATTCGAAGCTTTGTTTGGTTTTTTCATCGGGTTTTGCTTTGATTCTCTTAAGATTTTTGAATTTTACATCAATGGAGGAGGATCAAGAACAGAATCCATTATTCTCTCACCCAACAAGCTCAAGCTCGAGCTCGACTCGACTCAAACCACTAGCTCGACTCGAACTCGACTCGACAGCTTTGGCAAACAAGCCAAGCTTTAATATTGAGCTCAAGACCAAGCTCGAGCTCGAACTCGAGTACATCATGGACAAGTCGAGCCGAGCTTGGCTCACCTCAACTCGACTCAGCTCGATGCCCACCGCTAATTGAGATATTCCTTCTTATTTCTTGAACTCTCTGCAATCATGTTTCTTGTGCCCCTTCTTACCACAATGCCAACACCCATTTTTATCTTTCGGTCCCTTGGACTTCTTCCTCGACTTAGAACGTCCGTGTTTATTGCCTCCTTTATTCAACGATCTTCCTCTTCCTTCAATGTTTAGAGCATTTCCTGAATCTCCTGAAACTCCTGATGCCTTCCTTCTAGATTCTTCACTGAGAATTAGACCGGCCACATCATCAAATTTCAGCTTTGTCGATCCTGAAGAATTTCTCACACCAATCACCAAACCATCCCAACTGTCTGGCAAACTGGATAAGATCAATAGTGCCTTGACCTCATCCTCAAAAATGATGATAATGGATTCCAACTGGCTCGTGACTGTATTGAACTCATTTAGATGTTCAGCCACGCTCCTACCATCTGACATCTTCATGTCGAATAGCTATTTCATAAGATGAACCTTATTGGATGCTGAGGGTTTTTCATACATGGTGGCTTGGGGTTCCATTAATTCTTTTGTAGTTTTCATCTTGGATATGTTGAAGGGGACGCTCTTAGACAAAGAGAGTTGGATTATTCCTAAAGCCTTCCTATCCAGCAAAAACCGTTCATCATCTGTCATTTTTTCTGGTTTCTTCTCTTTTCCTCCTAGAGGAATATAGAGGTCATTCTGATACAGATAATCCTCCATCTGCATCTTCTAGAAGGCAAAGTTTGAACCATCAAACTTCTCAATTCTATTTTTTCCATCTTTTGCCATCGCTCCCAATAGAACTAATACCAATAGCTCTAATACTAGTTGTTATGCAGCACGCCAACAATGCAGTGAGCCTAGATCCAATCTCAGGCCTCACCCACAAGCGATAAACAGGAAGAAATATAAACTAGAAATAGATCAAAGCAATCCAAACAAACCACAAGATAAGATATACGTGGAAAAACCCCAAACTAGGGTAAAAAATCAAGGATGCAAACTTCCACTATGAAGAAAAATAAAGATTATAAGGTAAAATACTAACCTCTCCCTTGGAAGCACATAGAAAATCCTTGTCCACACCTTAGAATAACTTTCATTCTACCTAGAAAAATCCTAGGAACCCCTATTTATAGTTTAGGTAACTTCTCTTCCGCACCCTTGCGAAAGGTGACCCCAAAATCCGTAGTCTGCATCAGATTCGGAAACGAATCTGAGTAACCTACGACTGGTCGAAGGGGAGCTACGACTGGTCATACTACGACCAGTCGAATAGTTCCTACAACTAGTCGAAGGGCCCAAACATGAAAAAAAAAGGACTCACTGGACTTTGAGTCGACTGTCCATGACTGGTCGAGCAGGCCCCTACGACCGATCGAGCATGTCCTACGACTGGTCGAAGGCGGCCCAGATGTGGCTCCACATTCTCAACATGGATTACCCATGAACTAAGTAAACCAAATAGGAAAGATCACAACCACACAATAACTAACTCACAATTTGATACTTAAGAACAAGAACACCTAAATAGTCCACATTGCAAAATCTTGAAATACTTTCTAGCTACCTTCCTCCACCCTTAAAAGAACTTTGGTGTATGTGGAATCCACTAAGAGCTATAAGACATCAATTGATTGGATTGTTGAACACTGGCCTTTGCATATCAATTGGTTTGGATCACTGAAAAATGGGCCATTCATATAAACGATTTAGAACACTGATTAAGGTCCCAACTATACGGACAGTTTGGATCACTAAAAATGTGCATAATCATATAAATGGTTGCAATCTCTGATTATTGCCCTAATCATTTGAGCAGTTTGGATAATGAAAAGAAAGCCCAATCATATAACAGGTATATGTCATTACAAAGCAACCCAATAATACAGATGATTTGTACCACTAAAAATTGAATAAGATATATTAATAGTTTGGATCTTTAAAAATATGTCTGTTGTGGATTACTTATCAACTAAAGTATCTTAAATGGGTAAAATCATAATTCTAGATCGTCCAAGGGTTGTATCATATCGACTATTTGGATTACTTAACAAGAGCCTAAGATATTGATGGTTTAAATCACTAGAAAACGGTCAATCACTTTGCAATTTGCATCACCGAAAATAAAAATCACATAGAAGGTTTAGAGTTTAGACCATTGAGTCATGGCCCAATTATGTGAACATTTAGGATCACATAAAATTGGCCTAATCATATGAAGTTTTGGATTACTGAATATGGTGCCACTCATATGAGATATTGATCACTGAAACCAAACCAATTGTTGATGACCCATGCACCAAGTCACCCAAATAGGACAAATCACAACTCCATATTAAGCAATAACAAATTCATAGTAGAAAATAAATTACTAAACCGATATTCAACCATGAAAAGTTGAATTTATGCTATAGAAAGATCATAGCCCTAATAAATTTGGTGCATGTGGCATACAACCAACAATACAAACAATTGGGATGGATCAATGGAAATGTTCCATGTGATTTTAACCATTTTGGATGATAGAAGATGGACTCATTATAGCTAACTCTTGTGCCGAAGTCTCTAAAAAGAGAAAAGTTGTCATTACACATCTTACAAGGATTAAATCACCTCAACTAATTAGACTACTGAATACGAGCCATGATGTAAGACCCATATCCTCGTATGATCGACAATATGTTTTGTTTCTGGTACCAACATGTCCGAGATGGACCAGATCAGCGACTTTGATCATGATTTTGTTTTAGTACTGTAATGACCCACTAGCGATCGAGTGGGCGCTGCAATTCTAACGCCATTCGGCATGCCCAGTTGTGATATATGCATGGAAGATGTGGACCCGATCATAGGTCATAGCATTGCGCACATCCCAACATTTGCCACATATCCCAAGGCACACATATTTTATGAGCCCATCCCACCTCTTTTAAAAAAGGCTACCCCATAACTTTTTTCCTAACTCCTAAGTCTCATCATTGCCTACCCATACTACCCTACCCCAAAGTTAACAAACCCCTCCCATCACCCTCTTTTTCAATTCACAATGTTAGCTGTTGATGCATAAATCTAGTTAACCCTCTCTAGACCGATGAACCTACACAAAGACTAGACAAAAAAGACCCTCGCTCATGCAGGGGACACTCCGATGCCTAAGTCAAGTATGGAATCGGGGTCTTAGTTGAACGGACGACTTAGGATTAGAGATTGTGAGTACCTTTCATTACAAGGGGTGCTCTTATTTATAGGTGAGGAGAGGTAGTGGTGTAGGAGAGATCTCCTTATTTAGTAGGGATGAATTGTAATAAGAATCGAAATTTGTACACGTTATGAGGATCTTCCCGAGATCCCCGGCTGGGATCTCACGCAGATTTGAATCTTGGTTGAACTCCTAGATCATCGGCTGTGATTTCAGATCAAGGCAGTTGGGATCAGGTCAGAATTGATAGAAGGTGAGTCATGCCGACCTGAAAATATACCGACCTGACTCTCTTGGTGAGCGGTTGAGCCCTTTTCGGCATTGGGCAGGTCGGTGGATGTTCCGACCTGCTGGCAGGAGGCAGAGTTTGACCTCACTTCTTACTCAGTTTAGAGTAGGAGGTCAGACATTTGGTCGTATTTAGTTATCCAACCAGGTGGAATGCCTAGAGTTCAGACCTAACTTGTTCTTATTAGTCTGTCCATTTTCACCATAATAGTAAGGCCCCTACTTTTGAGCTAACATAGTGGGCTTGACAAGTAGGTCTGTTTTGGTCAGGTCGAACCATGACGTGTTCAGGGTGTCGAGTCATTCTTTCATTAATGCCGAATAAGGTGGTAAGCATAAATATCAGGGCATATCAGTCATTAGAGTACGACACCCTCGAGGTGGCATACCGTAGCTCGAGCTCACGTGGGATGTCATGGTGCCTTTTCAGTGCTTGGCGCATGAGGCGATGACGCATGGCTTGTCCTCGATTGTGGAGCCATGCAGTGAGTGAGAGCGCTTCACGTGTTAGGAAGGGAGAGTTGAGGAGCCATTTTAGCTGTGCATTGCGTGCAGTTGATAAATGTTTGTATGATTGAATTTGCTATAAAATGGGGGAGCCCTAATCATGAGAGGTTTACTCTTCACTATCGTTCCTCCTCATCTCTTCTGATTTCCCGATCCTGAACTCAGGCGATTTTAGGATAATTTTCAGCAATCTCTGAAGACCTTCTGTGAAATCTACTCTTTCCCCTCTTGTAAGACCCGTATCTTAGTCCGTACCATTCCATAGACTTCCACGGTCTTACCGGTCGAATTCCGACAACCTTCGACCCTTAATCGATATTGACGCGTGACCCTGATTCATATGCCGTTAACCTGTATCGACTCAACCCAAGACTAATACCATAGCAACTGCACCGTCGCTGCGGTTCCGATGCCGCGACTTGCGCGTCGAGGCGATATCCTGGTCAAGAGATGTGGGCCGATGTTCGGTGTGAGGAAAACGCCGCGCGTTGCGAAACTCAAGAGAATCTCTACGATATGTCACATCAATCCCATCAATCCATCAATCAATCAACCCATCACATGTCAAGTACACATCACCTTTCACCCATTCCCAAGCAACCACAAAAGTCAAGAATTTCTTACAAGACCCATACCTCTCTTACACAAAAAGCCTCTAAAGTCAAAAAGTTCTTACACCTCCCATGCCTTTCTTACACAAAAGGCCACCAAAGTCAAGGTTTTCTTACACACCCATCATTCACCACATCCATCCATCACCCATCTCTCTCTACAACACTCTCTCTCTTTCTCATTTCTCATCTCATTCTCCCAAGTAAAGCTCCATACGTATGAGAGCTCTCCAAGTACTCCCAAAATTCTAAGTGTGGCCCACCTTTCCTACCCCTTCATCTCCCATCTTAGCCTTCCATTTCTCATCTCCTCCATTGAAATTCAAGCTTAGGTGCTAAGGAACCCCTTGGAGCAAGAAGATCGGACGGTGGCTGCTTAATACTATTAGATTTTTCATGTTTTTGAGATGGGCCAAGTGAGGCCAACCGATCAATGGTTTGGATCTCACTTGGGACCCTAAGGTCTGGCCGATGGCCCACCAGGATCATCATGATCATTCCATGATGGGGCCATTCTCCATGGACCCCATCTCATGATGTTTATTTCTTAGAAAGGTCATCTAGACCGTCCATTTTGGTGGAGAAAGGATCTCCACCGTTGATTGTAGATTTTGGTGGTCCCACATGCTTTAGGGCCCACTTGATGTATGATTCATTGCAAGGGAGGGCTCATAGTATCGGGGTCCCTCCATCACAAGCGTGTCCCACCCTCCATCTCTCTCTCTCTCTCTCTCTCTCTCTTTTGATGATATGGTCGTGTGGTCACTTGAATGGACCCCACCTTGTATATGTGTTATATCTATACCATCCAATCGTTTGGTGGCTCACCTTGATAACATGTATGAGGGTGGGGTCCACCTTAAATATGTGCCATATACAACCGTCCAGCGTCCAGGGACGCTAGACGTTGCAAATACATGAGGTGTGCACTGCCAGTGGGTGTACTGACGCAGCAGGTAAGAAAAAAAAAAATTTTATTTTGGAAGGGGTGTAAAAGTAGGTCCCACCTTGATGTATTGGTACAATCTAAGCCGTCCGTCCTCTTTACCATATCATTTTAGGCGTTGAGCTAAAGAATGGGTTCAATCCGATGATCAAGCGGGCCATACCAGAGAAAACGGTACTTTTACCCTTCTAAGGCTATTAGGGCCCATCTGGTCGTTTCTACACGCCAAATAAATGCCAACCCTTGGATTTTTACGGCATGTTTAGGCCCTAGAATCTGGTGGGCGGAGCGGATCTCCTAGGAGTGGGCCCCACATGTAAAAAAAATAAAATAAAGAAAGGAAGGAGGACGTTGCAGCAGCAGCTGCTGCTGCTGCCGGGGCAGGCAGCGTGCCTGCGGTTCTGACGCACGGGTGGGCGGACAGCCACCCACGGCTCCAGCCGTGGGCCCCACCTTGATGTTTACGTGCCACCTAAACCGTTCATATGGTGGGCCACCCTCTGAAGTAGACCCACCCCAAAAACGGGCCTGATCCAGATCTCAGGTGACCCACACCACATGAATCAGTGTGAATTGAACTCTACCATTGAAATCTTTTTGGGGCCCACAGAAGTTTCAGATCAATCTGAAATTTATCTTTTCACTCCATCCAGGTCTAAGTGACCTTATGAACAGGTTGGATGGCATCTAAACATTACAGTGGGCCCCACATGGGATCCACAATGATGTATGTGTTTTAAGTCCACCGTCCAGGCGGATGGTGGTACTCACCTTTTTGTATCTGTTGCCTCCACCGTCCAGCGGACGGTGGGGCCCTTTGTGATGTATGTATTTGGTCCTCACTGTCCAACGACAGTGGGACCCGCCATGATGCATGTGATGCATCCAGAGCGTCCATCCACTTGGTGAGATCATTTCAGGGCATGTGTTGAAGATTGGGTGGGCCACCTATGTATGGGTTAGGCCCATTTGATTTACAAAAGGCCTATGGGTTAGTCCCATTTGATTTATTTAAGACCTATGGGTTAGGCCCATTTGACTTATAAGAAGGCCTATGGGTTAGGCCCATTTGATTTGAATATGGCCTATGGGTTAGGCCCATTTGATTTGAATAAGGCCTATGGGTTTAGGCCCATTTTGATGTGTATAAAGTCCATGGAATTAGACCCATTTAATGTATTTAAGGCCCATGGGATTGGACCAGATCGATGTATTCCAAGGCCCATGGGATTAGGTTTATTTGACATTTTAGGGGCCCATGGATCAAGGCCCATTGAGATATACTAGGGCTTATGGATTGAGGCCCATTGGATGTACATATGGGGCCCAATTGGTGTGGCCCATTGGATGTACATATGGGGCCCAATTGGTGTGGCCCATTTGTTACCTTTAAGACCCATGAGTTTAAGCTCATTTGATGCAATCCAAGGCCCACAGGTTTTGACCCATTGCAAGGCACTTAAGGCCCATTGGTGTGGCCCATTGATGTGCCCCATTGATGAATAAAAGGCCCATATGATAGAGCCCATCTAATGTATTTAAGGCCTAATGGGATGTACCTAAGGTCCATTGCAATGTGTGAGCCCAACACGGTTTATGTAATGATATTTGCGACGATCGTGCCTTGGGAGCAATGATGGTTTGACGTCCACATTGCGAGTGTAATGCTGGTTGGATGTCCACATTACGACTCTCCTTAGGGCACATTATTAGGCCCGTACTTATTGTGTATAGGCCGTCCAGGCCCTTTTGCATTGTAAGGATAATTCGTTTCATTATAACATGTTTAGTATAGTTCCATGACTCATGATCATACGCATCATATGTATGCTTGATATGAGAGGTGACTGATCATAGCATATGCCTTCGGGCAGGTTGTATATGGGCTCCCAGTTGGGCGGTGTTGCCCTAAATGAGCGCACGATACGCGTAGGATTACTGCATGATTGGTTAGTGTGATTCACGCATTTTATATTGTGTGATATGGTTACTGTACGCCCTAGCGACATTGGGGCCGTAGACTCCACAGACGTATCATGGTTGGCAGGATTGGATACTGAAAATCTTGTTCTACATGGGGTGCTATAGATATCCCTAGATGAAAGTCCCTAAACCCTTATGGTACCAAGAGATTGCTCCAACGTCTAGACCGAGTGGGTAGATGAGCGTTGAGTGCCGATTATCAGATGGCTGCGCTCTCCACTGTGTCGCATTCGGTTGGAAGGGGGTGTGACCTTACCCGCCCGAGAGTAGGGGGCAATGATAGGCTGAGTTTGACCAGCTCGAGGAATGGGTCCGCTATCGATGAGTCATGCCCGATATTGGCAGACGGATAGTGAGGTCTCTTTCACTTACCTTATTGCGTACGATGTGACGGTGATCTGGTTTAGAGTGTACCAGATTCTGGTGATATTCCAGATTTGAGCTGTATTGATGTGTGGACATAGATGAGGATTTGTATGCTTGAGTTGCATTTCACATCGCATGGCCTTGGGATGGCCGATATCATTCATGTCTTGCATCGCATAGCCTTGGTACGGCTCATGATATTTATGGATCCATCTGCATATTCTGCATTACTCTGATATTGCATGATCATATTCCCACATTATGCACACACTTTCACCACCCTCTAAGCTTTCTATAAGCTTATGCACGACCGTTGCGTGCAGGTGACGTTGGGGCGCAGCGGCTCTGAGGCAGGAGCGCTTTGCAGATTATCCCAGAGTTTTTGTTCATCATCATTGTATTTTCCTTTATGCTCATTGTACTTGTAAGGTTTTTGATCATAGTGAAAATGTAATAGAGTTTTTGGTTGTTGTTTGTGGGTTATGCCTTTGGCTATGCTTATTACAAATCAAACTAACATTGAAAATCCTCTTCGTAGCATCCCAGGATCGAAACCTGGCGAATGGGAGCTAGGAGCCGAGAATGGGGTTCTACGGAGGCTGTCGGCGCCGAATTAGGCGATCGAGAATTTTGTGAGCCCGGTTTCCGAGTTTGGGGCCTGACACCTCTCCACCTTTTTCTTCCTTTTTCCTTGGGTTTCTAGCAATCCTCCTTCCCAGTGGTATGCCTGAGTCGTCTGGCCAGTGGGAGGGGACTCTCATTGTGATGATGGGGCTTTTGACCTTTGTCCTATGTCAAACCCACCATCACCTTTAATGATGATGAGCGATAGGGATTTCTGGGCATCCCACGAGTCACAAATGGTGGAGAGGTCTTCGGCCGAATAATCAGAGGACGTGGAAGGGACTGCTTCAGCAGTTGAAGAGGCTAGCGGATCCTCGTCAGAGGAAGAGGAGAAAGGGTCGGTAGGGTCTTCGTTGACGAAGGCTGACCAGGTGTGGATCAGGTCGACGTATCACGTTCCTGACTCTATGATACTTTGAGTTCCTACACTAGGCAGGCTCCCGAACATACCTCGAGAGGGCGAGGTGGCTATCTACTAGGTTTCCCTCTAATGTGGGTTAAGGCTTCCTCTTCAGAGGATAGCGAGGTGAGTTCTCTATACTTAGGGTTGGCCCTTGGGAAGTTAATCCCTAACGCATGGAGAGTCCTTATGGGGACATTCATTCTCTAGTATGAGCTTGAGCATCCTAAGCTGACAGTGAACAAGTTTCTCCACTTATACCAAGTGAAGTCCAATCCTTTCTACGAGGGCTGGTATTATTTTGCTTCCAGGAAGAAGACCTGTAAGTTTATAGTCATGGCCATCCTGACCTCGAACAAGAACTAGAAGGCTAAGTGGTTATGGGCATTGAAGGACTGAGAGACACCAGGGATTTCCAGCTGAGCTCTTGGGTACTGACCTCCTTCACCACCCCAGGTCGGTATATCTAAATTATTGTCCCTTAGTTTGTTTTTCTTTCTTTTTTTCTAATCATGATCGTCCTTGACAGTTCTACCTAAGTACCCTGCTGGAGTGGTTGGAGAGGAGCGAGCTCGGATCATTGAGGCAAGATCAATAGGTGTCGTGATGAGGTCCTGGAACAGTCTAATCATGCCCCAATTGTTGCTCAAATTAGGTCTTAACTCATTCTTGAAAGTTATATTTTTGTAAGGTTTTTAATCATAGATCTTCCTTTAGTTTATATGTTTGCTAACTTTTATTTTCAATCATGCAGAGATGCCACAGTAGAGGAGCCAAAAGTGTAAGGCTCCCTCTCTAGCTGAGGTGGCTCAAAAGAAGCAGAGGCCAGCCTCTAACAAGAAGGGGGGCGGTTAGTTCATCGTCTTTCATAGCTCAAGAGGGCGTGGACGATGTGTCAACCACTGCTCGTACCGTTGATGTGGCCGAGGTGACTACAGGGCCGTCTCCAACTGGGGTCCGGGCTACTCGAGTCTAGAGAATCGTTGAGACTGAGGCTAAGTTCCCCATGTCTTAGGTGAAGGGCCCAACTGGGGGCCAAGGTGGTGAGGGCCAAAGGTCTCTCTTGTCAGCTCACACTACAATGGAGGGCCTTCTACCCTGGATCAAATTTCATGTCCTCGATGTTGAATTTACTAAGATGATGGAGCTGCCTCTAGATGAGTTAACGGGACAGTTTGCGAAGGTCCTCCTGAGGGTGAGTTTTCTTTCGATGTTTTCTCTTTGGTTGTTCAGTTGTCTTTACATGTTTTGAGTTGGTTTTATTTCATTTTACCCCATCCCTCCTGAACTCTCGCCGTGAGATGACATGCATGAAGGCAGAGTATAAAGAGGTTAAAGCTGCGCACTTGTTAAAGGGGGTCAAAGTTGAGCAGCTTCATTCTGAGAATGCCTCCCTATGGGTCTAAGTAGAGGGGGCAAGCGTGACCCTGAAAGCTCAAGTGGAGGTGACACTCACCTAGCTTGAGGCGTTGAAGAAGCTCCTTGCCCTGGAGAGGGGTGTGCAGTAGAACTCCGATCGGGAGAGTTATTACTCTCTCACGATGTCAAGATGAGGGAGGCTCAGGCAGTTCGGGTGAGCGTTGTGGAGGAGTTCAAGGCCTCTAAGGAGTTGAGGAAGACAGGGACACCCTGTACGACCTCAGGTACAAAAAGTGTCTCGAGGACATTACAGAGGCATATCCTAAGCTCGACCTCCACGAGGTATCTCTCGAGGACTAGCCTCTCGAGCATCCCCCTTCAGCATTATAGTTATTTCTCCCCTTTTTTCATAATATTTTATTCACAATGTACTCCTCGTAGTGTTATTAATGAAAGAAAATTTTTTTTGTTACAACGTTTATTTGTGTGAATTTTCTAAGTAGGCTGGTCACATCTGAAAAGGAGAGCTTAAGAAGTCCTAGAGGGGGGTGAATAGGACTATGCCAAATAATCAATATAAGTGTGAGGCGTGTCCTAGTACCATACTATTCCTTAGGATCCCGTGATCCTCCCCATCGAATTCTGCCGACCTGCGACCTATAAACAGCATTTGCAAGCAACCTTAAGTCGCATCTCATAAATCCGAGTCGACTCAATCTGAAAACTATACCAATGCAACCACACTATCATCACAGTTCCAACGCCCCATCTCGTACACCAATACGATACCTAGACTAAGAGATATAACCCATGCATAATCTCGCCTGTAGATTGCACGTTGTAGGGCCAAAGATTCCAGATAAAGTGGATCCTCTACAAGAGTAATTATGGCCATGACATCATCCTAGCCTACCTAGGCTAGGATGACATCACCCTAGCCACCCATGCTTGCTGGCAATGATGGCAAGCATGCCTCTCTTATCCATGCCTCTTACAAAACCATGATTGCACTTACACCCCATCATTACCTTCCATATACCTCTCTCTCCCTCCCTTTCTTCCTCATTTGCAACCCAGATAGCTTAGATGTCCTAATCAAGAGAGGAAAAACCCCACATTTCCAACCCTCTTTCACCTTTAATCCCACCCAATCCAACCCTTAGATCACCATCTTTACCATTAAAGAAGCATCATTGGATTTTTGGAACACTAGGGAGCAAGAAGAAGGAAAGGTGGGTGCATTCTTAGGTAGATCTTTTCATTTTCTAGCATGGGGCAAGTGAGACCTACCAATCAATGGTGGGGATCCTATCTTCGCCTCTAGGTGTGGCCAATGGCCTACTAAGCTTGCATGTAAGTATCATGATGGGGCCATTCTCCATGGACCCCATCATGATGTTTCTTTAATGATTAGCTTGATGGGTCATCTAGACACCTTGTATAAGGCCCATATCCTAGTCTGCACCGTTCCGTAGACTCTCGTGATCCTCCCCATCGAATTCCAGTAACCTGTGATCTGTAGGCAATGTTTACACTTGAACTTAATTCGAATCCCATAGATCTGAGTCGGCTCGACCCGAGGCTTGTACCATTATGACTGCACCATCGCCGCGCTTCCAACGCCGCGTCTTGCGCACCGATGTGTACCTAGGCCAAGAGATGTGGGCCTGCATTTATCTCAAAGAAATGCCGCGCATTTATAAATTATGAGAGAATATCTACAACCCATCACATCAATCAATCAAGTCAAGTCAAGTCAAGTACACATCTCATCCCTAGCCCATGCTTTCTTTCTCCCCAAGACAAGCAACCCACCTAAGTCAACTCTTAAGTCAAGTACATCCATCACTCACCTATCAACTCTCTTACAACCACCCTCTCTCTCTCTCTCATTCCCCACCCATTCCTCAAGCACCAAGAGAAGCAACTGTCCAAGCTATTCACAAGGAGAGAAAAGAGCTAAGTGTGGCCCACTTCCTACCCCTCTCATCTCTCATCCTAACCCTCCAAATTTCATCAACCTCCATCAAAGAGAGAACTAAGGAGTTTGGCATTCCATAGAACCAAGAAGATCCAACAGTGGGTGTTTTATAGGCTTGGATTTGTGTTTTAATTATGGGCCAAGTGGGACCTACCGATTGACGGTATGGATCTCACTTTGGACCCTAGGTGTGGCCGATGGCCCACCATGATTCATATGTTAATCTCATGGACCCCATCATGATGTTTATTTTCCTAATGTAAAGAGGTCATCTAGACCTTGCATTTTGGTGGAGAACGGATCTCCACCGTTGATTTTGATTGAAGGGCCCACATGTAATGGGACCCATTTGATGTAAACATTACATGGCACAGAGGAGCTCATAGTGGAGAAGCTCCTCTCCATCGCACGTTTCTCTCTCTCTCTCTCTCTCTCTCTCTCTCTCTCTCTTTCCCTATTTGATGACACACCTTATCATATGTATCATATACACGCCGTCCACGAGACGGGCCCACCTTTATGACGGGTCATCCAGATCGTCCAGCCATATCATCATCCAACAATAACTGCTGCTGGATTGTATGAAGGGGAAAACTATCAGTTGATACAGCTAGTGGGCCACACGTGTGGACCCACCAGATGTATGCATTTTATATCCCCTTCGTCTGTTCGAGGGACGTGGACCCCACTGATGGATTTGTTTCATCCAAACATCCAATCCCTAGACTATGTAAAATACATATAACAGCTTGATCCAAAGGTATGGCCCACCGGACGTGGGACCACCATGATTTATGCATTTTATCTGCACCATGCAGTGTGCTAGACGGTGAGACCCACCTAATTGTATGTGTTTCATACACTGTCTGTCCATCTGGATGAGGGTCCTGCATGAGATATGTGTTGTATCCATATTGTCCATCTCTTTGGGGCCTACCATGATGGATGTGTTGTATCCCCACCGTCCAATCCTTGGACGGTGGTAAGAAGATTGGCTGGAGCACCACACACTAGCTATGTAACTGCTGTAATGACATCAGTAGGTTTGATAATGAGGTATGAGTTAAATCCAGACCATCCATCTGTTGGTTGGCCAGCAGCATTCTGATCATGGGGTTTATGTTATATCCAAACCATTCATCTTCGGGTCCCACCAGAAGCAATACCTGCTGCATTGATGAGGTATGTGTTGTATCCAAACCATCCATTCATTTAGCAAGTTTGCCTTAAGGCTTAAAATAAATAAATAAATAAATAAATAAATAATAGGATAGATCTAATTATCAAGTGGGCCACACCAATTAAAAAGCAGCAAGATTGAACGTTTACCATTGGAACCCTTTTTGGGTCTGAAGTTTTAGACCAATATGAAATTTGTTTTTTTTTTCTTAATTAAGGATGGATGGAAAATAAACATTAAGGTGGGCCCTGTAAATTATTTAACGATGAAATCAATATATCCATTACTGTTTGTGGTGAGGTCTAGATAATCTTTTGATATAATTCATTTTTGGATGATGCTATAAAATGATCTCTAAAAATAAAAATAGAAAAATAATAATAATAGATGAACTGTGTATATGTAATAAATACATCACTTTGGACCCATGTAACTTTGCTCTCCTTGAACCGTTCATACAACTTGGAGCTCAAGCATATAAAAGCACTTGTCGAGGTCCACTTGAAATTTGGATGCATCTGAAACTTGGATTGAACCCTCAACCAAGTGGGACGCACATGATGGAGGGGCTGGATTTATGAACCACTCTTCGGTGGCCCAACAAATGATTATGAATGCTTTAATGGAAGGAAACCCTCTCAACTTTTGTGTGTGGAGTGGCTCACAAGAGCTACAGGTTGACTTGATTTTAAGTCCCAGGCCCACCATGAGTGTATGTCTTGTGAAACCATTAGTGGTAGTCATACACGTGCCAATGAAAGAACTCCTTTATCAAATGTTTATGACTCCATATTACATATGTACAGTCATATAAACTTTGATGTGTGATGTGCTATGTAATTAGGTGTTTTACAACCCTTGACCTTGTGAAGTGCAAGGCTCACTTTTGGCTTGGTTGTTAGTTGATTTCCTAGGCCCAGTATGTGGCCCACTGAGTTATATGTTCTAATTCCTATTGTCCATTGGATAGTGGGTCTTACCTATTCACGTGTGTTGTTGTTGTGCTTGTGGCCACCATCATGCGATCATGTGATAGGTGGATAATCCTAAATAGTACAAAATTTTCATTGTAGGTGCGGTCCTAAGTCATATGATCATGTGATATACTAATGGCCACCAAGCCATGTGATCTTGTAATTTCGAGTAGCCCACTTGCCTATGGAGGATTGTGAGGTTGTAGGGCCACTTCAACTTTATGAACTTGTGATTTCCTCGTGACCTTTCATTTACGTGAATTCGAGAGTTTTGTAACCATTAAACTCATGTGATCATTTATGTGGATGTAGCCACTCAATCATGTATGGCTACTCGATCATCTATAATTACGATCTGTGTGTGTATCCACTTAGACACATGCGAATGTAGTGTATGTGTGGTCCAAACCACATGATCATGCAGTACCTCAATGACCACTAAATCATGTGAAATTGTACGGTGTGTGCGGTTGGACCAAAATTGTGTGGGATGGAGTTGCTACCCTAGATTACCTAATTTTATAACGAGTGCACAACCCTTCACCACTTGGCACTTTGGTTAGAGTGCGACCCTAAGTAATAGGATCATGTAACTTGTGTTTAAACCCTTAAACATATTTAATTATAATAAATATGTAGACTCTAGTGGTGTGAGGGTATGATATACTTGTTTGGCCCATTAATCATGTGGGTATTTGATGTATGTATAGCCACCTAATCATAGGCAATGGTGGAGTTTATGTAGTCATTTAATTGTATGAATGTGAAATACGTACAAGGCCACCTAACCGTATGAAATCAAGTGACATTGATGGCTATTCAACAACGTAGGTTTGTGCTTATCGATATAGACACCGCCACTTGAATCACGTATGACCAAGTTGTACCCTAGACCGAATGTGATGTAGGGTTATGTTACCCAAGCTAATGTTATCAAAGTCCTGGATTCTATGCGATGTGATCTCTAAACCGTAAATGGTATGATGAAATGGGGTTCTTGGCCCTTAATCACGTGACATCGAATATGATTCATTAACTATGTAACGTGTGAAGTGGTTGTAGTATAAGACTTATCATTATTGGTGTAGCCTTGTATTCGTGTGTAGGATTATGATTGCTCAATTATGCTTGGATATTTTGAAATGTGGATGCTAGATCTTGATAGTAATCGTATACAAGCTAAACTATGTGAAATTATGGTACTTACTGCCAGACCATGTGAAAGTTTAGTAAAGTGATTGCTCCATTATGTAAGCTATGAAGTAATGAAAATGCATGACCATCCAACCTTACGTCCCTTATTATGACTAGTAGAGTGACATATGTGTGGCCACTTAACCACATGGACTTCTGATAATGGAGTGGTCATATGACCATGTGAGCATATGAGAATTGTGTGATTACTCAGACTCGTGAACTATGCAGATGGTGTAACCTCTTGGGTATGTGAATTTAGGATGTGTGTCAGATTGATTATGGACCCTACCTTGATGTAAGCATTGTATATTTCACCATTTATCCATTAGGTTAGCTAATCTTAGGACATGATTCTAAAATGACTTAGATCCAATTCCTAAATAAGTCAGACGATATGAATGTATAACTTTCGAACACTTGTGAACCCACTCAATGTACGTACTTTATCCACACTGTTCAATTGTTTTGCCAACCAGACAGTTTAATGATGAAGCCCGCTGATGTGTGCCTTGTGTGTCTGAACTGTTCTTCCTTGTACTACCTTAATCTATATGAGATACTTATACTATCTACTTATTGGGACCCACTATAATGTTTATGTGTGGACTCATCTGCTTGTAGTACCCACTACATTGTATAAGACAAACCTTCATTATCCAACCGTGACTAACTCTTATGTGTATATTATATACCAAGTCGTTCAACTTAGAGCTCACTGTTTCTTATGAGGTTCACCTGTTCCTTTCAAACCATTGTAGAATTGTTATGATAACTAATTGCAAGCCCAACCTATTAACAGCTCACTTGAAGGTGAATCCCTCTACATTATTTGAGTATCACTAGCACCATCTATCCTGTGGCTCATATTATAATTATGCCTCTCATCTCATAAAAACTTGGTGCATGTACTTTGCGTCATCACCACTCATTAACCATAAAGCCCAGTTAGGGTGTAACCATGTAGTCCTAATAGAAGTAAATAATGTTTGGCCAAGCCACTAATGGAATATTTATCTTGCGAAGGATATGGTGTAATTTTGAATACAATTAATACTCATAACTATGATAGCTATGGATGATATTAGTGATTAAGGTTAATGGAAGTATGTGATTTAATATCTTGATTAATGTTTTTCCATTTCCTAGTGTACTAAATTTATTTACTTGACCATGTTATTGATCATATTCATGTACTATGGAATGATGGTATGTGCAAGTGTACTTCAATACATTTGTTCATATGTAAGACATGTCCTCTTCAGTTTAATCACATGATTATGGATTGATATAGTTGATAGTGGCATATGATGATTATATGTCATTTTTTCCTTAAAGGTTAAGCAGACCCTAAACTCATAACATTATATGCATACCACATGCACTTGAACGTATGCCTTATCATGATTGCTTAAATTCATGTATAATCATGACATACACGATGATCGAAATACCACAATCGTTCCGTATAACATGAGTTAGATCTTGATGATGAAATGTACATTTATGATGATGACTTGGGCTATCCCTGAAAATGAACGGGACACCTGAAGTGTGGAAATAGTAAGGGATGATGTGCCCCTTGGGTTGAAAGTCCCTAAACCCCTATGCTAGCTAGGGCTGCATCACCGTCGGGCTGAGTGGATATATGGGTCATGGATTTAACTCCCACTGACGAGGTCAGGTTGAGAAGGGGTGGGTCCAACTTGCTTAAGGGCTGAGGTGCAAACAGGGACCGGTCTGACTCACCGACGAGGAGAAGCATGAATGAAGTCCGCTACTGGCATGCTAGGTGGAAGTCTACCGCAGGGCGGGTATGTGAGGTCGATTACTGGTGTCTAGTGCATGCGTATCGACCACAATATTTCCCATGATATACAGTTGGTGGATGTCACTCCCCAAACCCGAAAATCGGATTCATAGGAATCCCGACCGTCGAATCCGGTGCCGACAGCCTCCGTAGTACCCCATTCTCGGTTCCTAGCATTCATATGCCAGGTTCCGATCCTAGGATCCTACAAGGAGGATTTTTTTTTAATATTTTTTTTGAAATGTACATTTAACTAGTAATAAGCATAACCACAAGATTACCCAATTCACAACAACAACATTGTCATCACATATTCACTAATATAATCATTTGAATACAATACTGAAAGAGAAATACATAAATAGAGAATCAAGCTCCATAAGACCACCGCACGCTCCAAGCTCAACACTACTACAGCCTAACATTACCTGCACACATCTATCGTGCATAAGCTTATAGAAAGCTTAGAGGGTGGTATAAGTGTGTGCACAAGGCAAGTGCCAAGTATTCAATACAATGTCATAATCATACAATACCAAAAACACTGATAATTCATAATTCGTACATCATCGAAATAAGAAGAAATACTGACAAGTCCATAAGTCAATAAATATCAGGATACGCAATATAGAACAGTTATGCAATAAAGAATCATAAAGAGCTAAATATCAGATGTCAAGGATACAATGCAATATACAAATCCTGCTAATTCTATTTAGGCCATATAAGGGCAGAAACATAGCAACTCAAAATGTCATATGCCTACGGATGTAATGCAATATGCGATGCGAATGAAATGACCATGCTTGGAGTGTGAAGTCGAGATGATAGCACGTAGTATCGTAGGCTACGGGGCTCACCACAAGGGACTTCTATCCAAACCAGTCTCATACCTAAATTTGGATAGTCAGACTCATCATGGTAAACTCCTGATCTCAGGTTAGTCGCGCGCCCAACCGAAATCCTTGCCATGACGAAGGTACACAACAATTAGTTGCGCACCACCAGCCCGAGTGGATAGTGAATGAATGAATGAATGAGCATGCAACTCCTACTCAATAAGTCCACATATCAGTATGGTTCCTCTCTAGAAAATCACCGGGGTCTATTACACTCTACCAAATTGCCGCCCCATCGGCGCAACAAGGTGAGTGGAAGAGACCTCACTATCCGCCCGCCAATATCGGGCCCGGCTCATCAATAGCGGACCCATTCCTCGAGCTGGTCAGACTCAGCCTAGCATTGCTCCCTCCTCTCGGGCAGGTAAGGCCACACTCCCTTCCAACCGACCACGACACAGTGGAGAGCGCAGCCATCTGGTAATCGGCACTCAACGCTCATCTACCCACTCGGTCTAGACGTTGGAGCAACCTCTGGAACCAAGAGGGTTTAGGGACTTTCACCCAGGGATATCCATAGTACCCCATGTAGAACAGATTTTTAGTATCCCATCTGGCCATCCACGATATGCCTGTGTAGGCTACGACCCTGATGTCGCTAGGGCATATAGTGATCACAACACACAATGTGAGATGCATGAGTCATACAATCCAATCATGCATCAATCTTGCGCATATCGTGTGCTCATGTGAGACAATCTCCGCCTATCAGGGAGTCTCATAACAACTAACACTATGACATATGCAATGGTCAATCATATCTCATAACAGACATGCAGATGATGTGTATGAGCATGTATCAAGATGCTATGCAGTCACATACTCATAATCGGTATCAATAACAGACATTGACAATCGATATTGACAACGTGGACATTTAACCAACATTGTCCCCCAAGGAGTGACCCTCACAAATCCAAACATATAATGGGCCCACGGCCTTACACAGGGGCCTAATATACAACATAATGGGCCTTACTCAAGGGTTACATGTACATAATAGGTGGGCCCTGCTCATGGACCTAACATACATCACAATGGGCTTATTTGCCTGACCCTCAAATGATCACAATGGGCCTCATCACCTAGGTCTCAATATACATCATATTGGGCCTTAGACACGGGCTGAATACACATCACATCGGCCTCAAATACGGGTCGTATGTTCATCACATTGGGCCTCGACAATCAGAATCGGTAATCGGTCATGATAATTTAAAATCGGTAATCAACCTTGATCGATAATCAGCCCCGTTCGATAATCGGCAATCGGCCTCGATCGATAATCAGCCTCGATCGAAATCGGCAATCGGCCACTACAAATCAGAATCGGTAATCGGCCTTGATCGATAGTCAGCATCGATCGATAATTGACAATCGACCATCAGAAATGGGTAATCAACCATGATAATTGACCTCGATCGATAATCGGCCTCGATCATTGAAATTGGCAATCGGCCATAACAATATGTATCGGCCCTAGTCGATAATCAGCCTCGATCGATAATCGGTAATCGGACATCAGAATCGGTACTCGGCCTCGATCGATAATTGACAATCGGTCATTAGAATCGGTACTTTGCCTCGATCGATAATCGGCCATCAAATCGGTACTCGGCCTCGATTGATAATCGGTCAATCGGCTACGATACGCAGAGTCAGTAATCAGCCATGTCAATCGATAATCGGCCACGATCGGTAATCGGCCTCGATCGATAATCGGTCAATCGGCCACGACACGTAGAGTTGGCAATTGGCCACGTTAATCGATAATCGGCCACGATAGGTAATCGGTCTCGATAATCGACCTCGATCGATAATCGGTCAATCGACCACGATACGCAGAGTCAGAAATCGGCCACGTCAATCGATAATCGGCCACGATAATCGGCAGATAAACAAAGCGGGATCCATAGATGATCAGTCGATCAACCATACTATAAATATCGGCACTCGGCCGTGGTTATATCAAATCCAATAGCATGGAGCCATCCGTCTACGGTGAATGGGGCCCACTTATTTGGGTTAACCCACTAAAGGGATGATGAGAATGGGCCTAACAAGGCCTAAGGGAAGGTCACAATGTGGACATCCAACCATCATTGTCCATCAATGTGGACATCTAACCAACATTGCTCCCAAGGAGTGGCCTTCATAGGGCCAAACATAAAGTGGGCCCATGGCCTTACACAGGGGCCTAATATACAACACTATGGCCACAAATATACATCACAGGTGGGCCTTGCTGAATGGGCCACATATACATCATATTGGGCCTCGACCCATGGGCCTTAGATACAATAAATGGGCCGCATAACATGTGCCTTATGTATATTAGGTGGGCCTCAACAACGAGACTCGTATAACACATCGGCCTATCCAACTGGACCCCAAGTACATCACATTGGGCCTAGTCAATGGACCGAGTCAATGAGCCAAATGTATATCAAATCGGGCCCACCCTTATGTATTTGAGATCCAACACGTTCACAAGTTAACATGGAGATAGATGAAGTGAAATCAAATATCAACTAAATTGGAAACTACTATGGCCTTTAGAAGTTGAACGGTGGATGTCACGGTCCACTATTTGAATGGTGGGGCCCATTTGAATTTTAGTTACAACTCATCCCTTGCCTCATACCATAAAATGATATCTCAAAAAAAGTGGGATGGTATGGATAAAACACATGCATCGTGATGAGCCCCACCATCCAAATAATGGATGGTGTAGATAAAACATATGCATCATGGGAGGGATACAGAACTTGCTGATGTTGACTCGCCAGACATGTAGCTGGTATGAGGTACCCCAGCCAACCAGCTCTCCTACTGGTGGGTCCCACCGTCCCATCCTGATGAACAGTAGATACAGCACATGTATTATGGTGTGGTCCACGTTATAATATATAATATATCTATATAGCTGTTGCTATCACAGCTTACTGCGTTAAAAGCGAGCAGAGGTGGGTCCCACGTAGGCCCACCCTCATATGCAAAAATATACATATATATTAATATATAAAACTCAGCTGCTGTACATGCAGCTTCTCTGCATTTAAAAGGGAGAGGTGGGTCCCATGTAGGGCTCACCCTCGTAAATGTACAGAATATATGTATATATATAAAGCATATATATATATATTAAAATATATAATATATAATATATTAATATAATATAATATAATATATTACTATTGTATTAATGCATCACCACGTCCAGGCCATGGACGGCCTGGACATACACACATATATCATGGTGGCCCCACACGTGGGGTGGGTCCCACCGTCCAAGGATGTCCCCCCACACATGTTGTACTGTGTGGCCCACCACATGAATGGGCGGCGTGCATAGAGTGGGTCCCACGGACACCACCGCCAGCACACACTTCACTGGTAGCCACCCTCACTAGGGAACCGTACCAAGACCTCAACGTTGAATGAGGAGTCTTTCACTCCGTCTACCACATAAGCTGGGGTCCACCATTTAAACCAGGTACCTCCACTCCATCTGCCAGTGAGCAATAGATCAGGGCGTGGAAGTGGCCCCACATGGGAAGGGCCCACCGTTTAGAACAGTGGACGGTCTGGATAAAACTTATACTATGAGGTGTGGCCCATTTAAATGGGTGGAGGACACGGATGGGTCCCATGGACCCCATGCAGTCACACACCTCTGTTAGCCGCGCCTTGCCAGCCCACATTCCACCCTTAGCACTCGTCCAGCGTGACGCTGGACAGCGTGGGTATAACACAAGCAGCATGGTGGTTCCCACGGGGACGTGGCCCTCCTAACTTTTTTTTATCAAGATGATATTTGTGATTCTCTTACATCCAGGCCCACCCACAGGTGGTCAGCAAGGTGGGCCCTACGGATGAGATGGTCATGGATCATACATCATAGTGGGGTCCACAATGCAAGAGATAGAGAGAGAAAGAGAGAGAGGTTGGTGAGTATGGAGGGACCCCGCCACTATGGGCCCCTCTTTGATACAAAGCCTACATCAAGGTGGGTCCCACATACATGGACCCTTAAATCAAAAGAAAAATGAAAAAAAATCTAATATTACCCACAAAACAAAAGAAAAAGAGAGAAATTAAGAAAGAAAGAAGCACCCACCTTTGATCTTTTTGGACTTTTTCTTCCATCAATGTATGCCAGAGACCAATGGAGGCACTTCAACGATTGAGATCGACTTAAGATGGTGGAGATGGGAGATAGGAAAGTGGGCCACATTTTCTCTCCATGAAAGCCATGGAAGTCCAAGCTCTCATGGTGCTTGGGAGAAATGAGAGAGAGAGAAAGAGAGGAGTGGTGATAGAGTAGAAAGGGATGGTTTCTTTTGACTTTTTGTAAGAAAAGAATGGGCTAAGCATGGGTTGCATTGACTTTGGGTAAGGAGAGGTAAGGATGAGTGATGGCTTGTGATGGGATATACTTGACTTATGATTGATGTGATTGATGAGACATATCGTAGAGATTCCCTTGATACTTGCAACGCGTGGTGTTTTCTCGAACTGAACGTGGGCCCACATCTCCTGGCCTGGGTATCGCCTCAGCGCGTGAGATGCGGCATCGGAACCACGGCGACAGTGCGGTCGCACTGGTACAAGTCTCGGGTCGAACTGACTCAGACCAACAGGATCCGTCTCAGGATTATGTGCAACGCCGGTTGCAGATCGTGAGTCACCGAAAATCGATCGGAATGACCGCGAAAGCCTCAGGAACAGTACGAATTAGGATACGGGTTTTACAGTGGAAGTCCACCACAAGGCGGGTATGCAAGGTCGATTACTAGTGTCTGGTGCATGGTATCGACCATAGTGCTTCCCGAGATATTCAGTTATGATATGGTATGACGATATGATGATGATGATGTGATTAC
This sequence comes from Magnolia kwangsiensis, assembly GCA_037074715.1. Taxonomy (NCBI): domain Eukaryota; kingdom Viridiplantae; phylum Streptophyta; class Magnoliopsida; order Magnoliales; family Magnoliaceae; genus Magnolia; species Magnolia kwangsiensis. The sequence goes on along the minus strand of CM073575.1, from coordinate 74,172,254 downwards.
GGATGCGTATAATACGGTTATGGCTATGGTATAGGAGAAATGAAAACATGACTTGGTGATGCTGGTAGCATTGACTCAGAGTATTACTATGATGTATATGCATTGTATTGGCATTGGCATCATACCTTACGTGCTATACACCTTTCACATATATGATTTTTTTGTAGCATATTTATCTTACTTGTATGTAGGACACACTGTATACACGTGTGTACTCACTAGGCTTTTTGCCTAAGCTTCCTATTTCCCATTTTTTTCAGGGTAGGAGTAGCTTAGAAGACTTAGCTTTCTCGATGCATTGTATTTATTTTTCGATTTGGCAATGTTAACGTCGTGAACCTTTGGAGAGCATTGTACTTGTAACCATCAGGATTTATAATGGAGAGTGTTTCTTGGTATTTTGATCATGGATCTTCATGTTCAGATATTATTATATGTATATACAACAACAAACAAAAAAATCAGTCAAAAATCTTCCTTGTGGTGCACCGAACTCGGGATTTGGTGTATGGGAGTTGAGTGCCGGATTTGGGGCATCACGGAAGCTGTCCGTCCCCGGACTTGGGGCGTGATAGAAGATGGTATTAGAGCATAAGATTTGGGATCACTTATGAGCAATGTTAGTAACTTAAAACATAGAAGAACTTAAACTACGTCTTCCACCGTCGTTGATCAAGAACCTAGATGCTATTAGTACCCCTAATTTGTATGGATCTAGATACATAAATCTAGAATTCCCGGTTTGATAACCTAGTCAAAATAGGATCCTCTTATAGAGAACCTAGAGAATATACTTAGGACCCAAACATTAGGCAAATAGCTGTGATCACTTGTGGGATGGATGATTGTATTGTATATGTATGATGATACGTATGTTTGGATTCCATGTTATGAGTTTGATAGTGTGCTTGGAACTAGAAATTTCGAGGATGAAATTTTTATTAGGAGGGTAGATTGTAATGACCCCATCCATTCTGTACCATTTTCTATGCATATGTGCATGATGATCGATGCCCTTAGCAAAACCTGGATTAGCCGTTCATAGTACATACTTAACTGATCGGAACCTCAAGACCCCGAAACCTATTTCATATCGACCGCCCCATCGCTGCGATTGCATAAGTACAACCCGTGCATCTATATGATACTCCGTTTGTGAGATACACCGTGAAGAATAATTAGTGTATTAAGTGTGCAAGGCGCCATGCACTCCACTCCACACATGTGCACACCACATGTCATAAACACATGCACACGCCACACTTGGGTGAGAGAATCTCTACCCATGTGTGTGATGTCACACACCCATACCTCTCATGTCTCTTGTGTCCCCAAAGTCAACTCTTTTCCATGCCACACCTTAAGCATGACATCATTACACCTTACCATCCCATGCTCCTTTAATCCACCATTAAATACAAATCATGAATTAAATGTCATAATCCTAGCATAAGCTAATATTAATCACATTAGCCTAACTTAACCAAAATTTTATTAATTTCTCTATAAATACCCCTCAATCCCTTAGCATTTCACTATTTTTCTACACATGAGAGAGAGAGAGGAGTGATCTTGGTGAGCTATGAACTCCATCAATCCCATTCCTTCCATCCATCTCAACCATTGCATCTAATCCATCAAGGTGAGTACACCCACTCCACTCGTAGTTTGTTTTCTTTTTGATTATTTATATGATTGTTAGTGGTGACAAATTGATGTGATTAATGGTGTGGACGATGAAGATAGTATGATTGATGGTGAAGATAATTGCAATAATGATGATGATGTTATTAATGGTGTGGATGGATAGGAGAAAACATATAAAAATCAATTTATTATAAAGTTCATGTGGGACCCATTGATAGTGGGGCCCACCAAAATGTTTGTATGAAATCCAAATCATCCAACCATTAGCCCATTGGGCTGGCCAAACTCACACACACCCATGCCCACATGTGCACGTATTCAACAAGAGAGAGAGAGAGAGAGAAAGAGAGAGAGAGAGAGAGAGAGAGAGAGAGAGAGAGAGAGAGAGAGAGAGAGAGAAAAGAACGCTGGACGCTGCTCGCTACAGTGTTCAGACATCCCTGCTGCTGCTGCTTGAAAGAGGAAAGGGGTTGGGGTTATGTAACACTCCGACTTTTCAGGACCCAAGTTGTAACACCCCGAATTTTTGCCAACCTGGGATTAGACGTCCTTAGGCAATGGGTCAACCATAACACCTTGGTAACCTCTCAGAAACCAATTCCAAAGCCAAAGAAATCATGTAGAACCTTATTCTTTAGAATTTAATGAGAATTAGCCGGCGCTACACTAGATTACCTATGAAATTAGCACCGACCACTTTAAATACGATCTGTAAGATCCAAAACTTATAGAATCAATGACGCTACGTTACCATAAAATTCAGGATCAAACTCTAAATCGTTTTATTCTCAGGAACCGTTTAAAACTTTGTATTAGATCTAGACCGCGCGTCGGAAGTCCGATATCTACAATCTTAGACCGTTATGACCGCTTAGCTGGACTTGACAATCATTTCGAAAATTAAGCCCAACCGATGCTCTGAGGCTATTTCATTGAGCCTGGAACAGGAAGTGTGAGAAAGAGTGAAATTCAGTTAAAATTAAATGGTATTTAAATAAATCTGACACGTTTCGCTTGCGGGGTCAGTATAAGCATTCAGACCGTCGGAATCTGACCCAAATACACCCTCGGATCAGGAAACATTTCTCATTCAGGTCAGTGTACTTGAAATTCTCGATCGAGTCTCCATGACCGCTGAACTGAAACTGGACCGCCACGTGCGATCTGCAAACTCTACCAGACTGAAAATTGGGTGTGGACAACATCCAGTGATCATGAGCTTAAGTCCGATTGCGTTCGGTCGGGGGACCTCCCGAAATGCTCTTTTGGATCGGAACAGCCCCGATTTGGTTATAACCTAAGTATACTTTGTTCCTAAGTCTAAATAGGTGAGGTTTTAGCCTATATAAGGGCTTTAAACCCTCTCACAACTCTCCCATCCGAATTTGCAATAAACCTTAGATAGAGAGAGAGAGAGAAAGTGAGAGACTTGTGGGAGAGATTTCCCTCCACTTGCACTAGCTTTTGCACATACCGAAGCAACGCGTTCAAATCACTTTTCCGGTGATTTCCAACGCACTCTTAGGTAAGAAAACCCTAACCACTTGCTGTTTTAGGGATTCCTTCGATTCATTATCGAAATAGCTTATGTATCTTGTGCATTAGGTCACATTTACACTAGTGATGAAGTGTATACATCCTATTCGAACTGATATGCGTCTAAGGCAAAAGGTGCGGATTTTAGACGCTTTGATTGACTGATTTCAAATCTTTCAATGTCGTTTAATAGTAGATTATCGAAGAAAACGCCGTTTGACATGTAGAACATGCTATCCGTTTTCTATTTCGTAAACGTACGAGAAATATGAGATTTAGGGTATTTTAGTCATTTATAGAAAGTACTGTGTATGTCCATATTTTGCTGAATGTTTGCCATAGTTATTTGTCGTGCCATGATATTAGAAATACGTGTATAATCTGTTTGGCGAAGAGATTCGCCCTTATGCGTACTTTGAGTCGACATACGCTATGTAGGCTAAAGTGTGTAGACTAAGTGTTTGTATAAATGTTTGTATTAGTACGTATTGTGTAAATGGTGTTGTGAATTAGTTTTGAGATTGAATTCTCAATCAATATGCTGATGTATATGATTTCCCATGTTGGTTATATGTTTTGGTTTCATTATATATACGAAATGCATGTGTTGCTTGATTTGCTTAAGTTGTATGTTATAACATGTGACAACATGCTTGTATTGTTTATATTCATTCCTGTTACTCTCATATGGTTACTGACGTTGGATTTACAAATGCTTGGGACTATGACTTAGTCCAGGAAGTCGGTAACGGACTGAATTCGTGGTTGGCTTCTATTTTCCACGAAGGACGAGTCGATGAACGTGAGTCGTGTTTTGGGCAGACGGTAGTGGTTAGGCCATGCGAAGTATTTTATGCACTTCATGTCGCTCAGCTTGAGATGCGATCGTACTAGTCGAGCCCGTCAAGTAACTCGACTGGCCATTGTATGTTCACCATGTATGAGTCATAACTGCTTGAACCTAGGGTACTGAACTTATCATTGGAAACCCTGTTAACCATGGTACCTTAATCCATAAAGACTCATGAGTCGGGCATGGTGGTATGGGACACCGTGGTCGAGCTGTCGGCCTACGCTGGGGCCAAAAACCTCCCCGTAGTGACCAGTGAGCCCCTATGACTCGTGACCTGATTTTGGTGGTATGAGACACTACATTCGAGCTGTCGGCCTACACTGATTGGTGACGAGCCCTTTGTAGTGACCTCGAGCGTATTTTGAGTCTACGGGAGGCGACGACCCTTCCGTAGCTACAAGAGTAGAAGTAGGCCTGTATTGATAAGGTGATGAGGGAGCGGTGCAACGAGTGTGAGCAACAGCCCTGACAGCCCTTGCAGCGACCTATAAACTTAACATCGTATGAGATTACTAGGAGTGACGACCCTAGACCGGATCTATGTTGGGGTTGATATAAGGAAGGTACCTTAGTTTCCCAATACTACTGGATGAATGGACTAATAACAACTCGGTAATCATTATCCATATCGCATTGTATGTGCCTGGAAGATGTGGAGCACTGAGGAACGCAAGCATACCGCGGGAGTAAGATGGTGCCGTATGAGGGAGTATGTCGGTGAGGGCATCCATCATGTCATTTCATGCATGCATTAACAACAGTATCTAGGAATGTTTGATTGTTTGCTTTACTATTAATGCGTGATTGATTTGATAACATGCTAATCTTTGCTCTCTTATCACACTGAGTTGATCACTCACTCCCATGTTACGGGATGGTGTTTCGAACACCAACCAGTCCCTATTTTAGTTGCAGATGATGGCACTGCTTGTGAAGTGGAGCCGGACTTGTATGATGATGAGGAGGACTTCTTCTCCGTTCTTTGATCGACGGGATTACAGGGAGGTTGATTAGACGCCTTGACACTTGTCATTTTATATTTTTGGAGCACTCATATATATTCTCTTTGATCATTTTTGGAGTATACATGCATATGTTTAACCTGGTAATATGTTCACACTCTGGAGACTTACAACAGTTCATATATTCTATATATTTATCACATTCTTCCGCTTGTTAATTTAACTGTCTCTGGAGTATGATATATTATTTTGGCTTAGTCTCAATCTGGTTTAATGCCATTCTACAAACAACATGCATTTTTCATTATCTATATTGCATAAGTGACATTCTGGAACTCGGGAGTTGGGTTTCTACCCGACCCCCGATTTTTAGGGTGTTACACAAGTATAGGACTCATTTCCTAAAAACCAGATTGTTAACCTTAAAGGATGGTCAAATTCGAGTGTACATTTTTTTTTCTTTTATCAGAGTAACCAAATGAGCGTAGTGTGGACAAATCGACATAAAGGAAAATTTCATTATCATTCAAGTATACAAGAATTTATCCATAATGACTTATACAAACCAATGTCTCTGAATTTAACAAGTACAAGATTTATAAGAATTTAATACATGAAGAATAACAGAAAGCATATAAATATATGCCGCAAGATCACGGAGCTCCTCCAGGAAAATACATTTATGCATCCCTGGAGATCGTACCCTGCTCCTCATCAAGTCTGAACATGCATATCATTTAAATGACCTGTACTACCTGTATGGTTGTATATTTGATTGATGAATGGCCAACTCAGTGTGAATTCCTCTCAAGATTACACACCACCGCATTAGGTAAGAAATAGTATAAAACATTTAAACAACCAAAACAGAGTAAATGCAGTCTTATTAGGTGCATGGATGTATGAATGCAGTCATCGCCCAGGGGATGCTCATCCGTGTAGATAGTGGGCCGTCACCCATGCAATCATCGAACCTGAGAAATATCATCTATTCGGAATCATTGAACCTAGGGAAACATCACCCAGTCGGAGCAATACGTGCCATGTATGCATGATTAGCCAAGTCATTATTAGTCCATTTACAACCAGCCAATTTAGATAAGCTTAAAGGTCACTACGGTGAGCACATGGCCCGGCGTAGGCCGACAGCTTGGGCATAGTGTCCCATTACCACCATCCTCGGCCCATGAGGCTACCATCTTAGGATGTTTAATGGAAACCCGTCGACTAGTGGCCAATCATATTATAGTATATGGGGCTTACCATCGCATGATTGTACGGTATAAAACATCGAACCCATATAGGGAAAATACCAGAACAAAGCCACATAGGGCGATATCAAACAAGCCACATAGGACAATTATCAAAATAGGCCTCATAGGGCAAGTATCAGAACCATACGATAAAAGACCATCCTTGAAAACCATTGGACACAATAACCCTGGATGGTAGGCCCATATTAATGATCCATTTAGACCACCACTCAACAACTACTAAGTCAAAGATCTATTTTAATCACAACCAGTTGGGTTACATCCCAAGTATGGGTGTACATTTATAGGTGGGGATTTTCACACTAATGTACTAGTTTAAAGTCCATAAGCAATACACAAATAATCCACAAGCATGAACAAATATACATGATGAACATTAAGCAGGCAATATAGCAATTCAATTTCCACCAGTTAACACATGTGATTATAAGAGGAAAATATTAATTATAAATTTAAATAAAAACTATGACTTAAGCTAATGAGAAGATAGAAAGCTCAAGGGAAAGAATCATCACCTTATACTTTGAATCGCCTTCTAGTTTCGTTAAGTAATTGCACCCTTAAACTCATATCCTATCACAAATCATACGCTTGTACAATGAGATCCAAGTTCTACGCACAATCTAGGTTTAAGATCATGGCCTAGGGTTATCTTTTAGGGGTTTTAGTGTAGAATTAGGATTTTCATCCTAGGGTTTATCTTAAACTTAGATTCTAGGATTTGGATTCTACTTGGTGTATTCGTTAAAATTACATTTTAATAATTACAAGAATACCATTAGCGTTAGCATTATAACTTATATTAGCTAATATGTTAATAATGATGGTTTATAAGTTCACATTTAAATATACCGATATTAGATTCTACACCTAGATCCATACTCAACACACCATCTATGCTTAAAGTTTTGACCTAAGGTTTAGACCAGGATAGATTTTTAGGGTTTGAACCTTAGTGGTGCGAAATTAATTATAACGTTAACTTGATAGTTATAAAATATTTATTAGCATCCTTGTTACGATTAATGTTAGCTATCACAACAATGATTACCATTAAAATGATATCCATTTGTACAATTTACTATCAACGATAATGTTTGGGCATAATGAATAGAATGTTAATATCCAATAACTATAAACTTTTTATTTATTTATTTATAATACTAGTATAAGCATGGATAAGCTTTTAATAGTTAATCAAGTTGTATAATTGCAAATACTAATGATGATAACTAAATATTAAGATCTACTATTAATGATGATCCTTAAGATTACTATTATTTGGTAAATACAATCTTGTTTGTAATAGCTAGTTATAGCACAAGTAATCTACTAATGTTCTAATTAAAATTCCAATGCAAATGTTTGAGAGAAAGCTCACCTATGATTCGACTTGAATTAACACAACTTGGCATCTGAGTTGACTCGACTCAGCCCTCTCAATCTCACCTTCTCCTTCTTCTTTCTTTTTATTTGCTAGAAGGTCCAGCCACACCAGATTAGCCCAAGCTCAACTCGACTCAGCACAGCTAAGTTGACCCAACTCACTAACCAGGGAGTCAACTTAACCCGGTCAGCTCAGTGCTCCTAAGCACCATCATTGGGCTGACAACAGGGTTTGGACTTAACCAGACCACCTCACATTGCTGGACTCAACCAAACCTGACCCAACTCACACATCCTAACTCGCTGATCTTCAGCTGAGTTAACTCGGTAACAGCTACTCCGTGAAGGGAAACAACACCCCTCACCCTCATTCTCCCCTCTCTCTCACTGCCTTCTCTTCCTTCTTCTTCTTTCTTTGAAGTCCAACAACACCACTGGACTCGACCCAGTCCAACACAGATCGAAACAGGCTGGTAACTCAGAACCCGATCAGTTGACCCATCTCGGTTCAAGCAGGTGCAGCAGTGCACCTCCCTCTCTATCTGCTTCTCCTTTTTCTTTCTTCACTTCTCTCCTCCTTCACCCTCTGTGCGTGTGCGTGTGCTGGAACTCCAGAAACACCCAAATTAGCAGGGCCTGCAACTAGACCGAGCTCGGTTTGGTTCAGTTTGGGCTGTACAGCAGCCACCCTCTCTCCATTCTTCTTCTATCTTCCACTTTCTTCTTCTTCCTTTCCGTTTGAGGGCCTAGATCTGGTCCAGTTAAAACCGCCACTCAAAATGGTGGGTAGGGATTGAAACCGTCCCAGGTTTTGTTTGGGATGCCCTAAGAAAATCGACGGTTGTGATAGCAATGGGGTGGATGACTAAGATTGCAAGAAAAGGGCTCACGCGGATCACCTTACTGGTGAGCAGACAGTTTCTATTTTTAAAAACTAGTGTTTGTAGGGCTAGTTTACGCTGGTTCTCGTGTGCCCATACGTGCACATTTTCATGTGGAATGGTCAGGGTTTTGGTCAACCCCTAGCTATGCACGAGATGGACGGATCAAATCACTTGTGTGATCATCAATGGTGGGCCATAGTGCGTCCCACATGGACGCTGTCCGTCGTCTAGCAAAAACAGAGAGAAAGAGAGAACTCTCTATTTTGGGAAGGTGCGGGTTAGGCCGCTTTGACCGAGTTGGGTCGACCAGCACACAGCGAGTGCACGCCCTCACTGTACACTCACACCTCGAGGTGGGGTCCAACACGATGTTTGTGAGAAATCCACACCGTCCATTCTATTTCTGGATCTCAAGCAAGGCCTCTTACAAAAATCAGAAAGACCTAAGCTTCAGGTGGGCCATATGGGTTCATCTACATCCTTTAAGTGTTGACTAGTTGATTTAGCGGTCAGATCACCCTGGAACTGAACGTTAACGGTTGGAAAGGTCCAAGGGACCATTTTTAAGGCTTTCGTCATTTATCACTAACCAATACTAACATCAATATAGATTTCATTACTTTGGTATATTACTTGTAATCAAAATAATTAAAATCTCATATATATATAATTTTTATTATATTGACACAATATTATATACATGCTATTTATCACCTATTTATTAATATAAAATTCATAATATACATTATCCCATCATATATGAATTGAAAATAGTACAATATCATATTTGAAATCACAATGTTAAATAATATACAATTTCATTAAAATATCTAATAATTTTTTGTTCACATGTTTATAAAAGATATTTAATACTACACTCATATTTATAATTCAATTGTAGATTGTAGAATTACCACTCATTATGTTTAGTTAACACAATATTGTTTTCATAATATTTTATATACATACGTATCACTCCATTACATTGTATTTTCATACATTCTTCATGATAGATAAATTATCAAAATACATTTATATTTTCTTTCCATTTATGTTTGTGTAAAATTTATAATATAATAAATAAATAAGATAATATAATTAGTATATTTAATTTGATCACTGGGTGGTTTGATATGTGGATAGGGATCACCTTCGACGGTCAGATTTAAACTAGGTTGCACGTGAATGTCCACTAAGATAGGGTTGCATTTATCCTAAATCTTGGTTTTATTGTAACACCCGAGTACTAAAAAGTACGGGATGTTACAATCTACCCCCCTTAAAGAGAATTTTATCCCCGAAATTCAGTGCTTCTATTATTATTAAGGATGATGATAATTACCATTATTTTCCTACATGTACAAACGTATGCCACTAGGCGCCCAAAGCCGAGGTTGTTACAATCTAGCCCCCTTAAAGAAGAATCTCGTCGCTGAGATTTTGATGATACTCTTTCTAATTTTTAATGGCACAAGTAGCTGGGTCATCCTATCGCTTGTCAACATCAGGATTTCTCATTGCACTTACTAAGATTTTAAGTTCATTTGGGTGGCGAATACTAATGTCCTAGCTTTGCCTTTACATTGAATGATAGTTCCCAACATCTAAAGTACAATATAATTTTCTAGTTTTCAGTGTTCGAGCTGTCACGGATAGATGGTTGTAGTGGGTTTGAGCCCGATACGCCGATCATTTCCTGTAGGACAGAGGATTTTTGTATCAATTCACAATCCTATTAAATCTCGATCATTTTCTTGATCAAGGCAACGAAATCGTTGGGATTTGTTAGGACTTAGAACTTGAGCCCAAACCGCTAAGATTCGCTTAAATATGTGTCATGCCCCAGATTCGGTAACCGGACTCACAAGGAACCCGATGGCTGGTTCTGGCCGTAACAGCCTCCGTAGTACCCCATTCTCGGCTCTTGAGGCAGGTTCCGATCATGGGATCCTAAAAGGAGGATTTTCATAACAATATAATCATTTCCAATATGAGCATACCCAAGATCACAACAAATAAATCTAAGAATAATAAAGGCACACGTCACAAAATTCACTATGAATTTGAACTTTTACAAGCTTACATCAGGTCCAAAAGGACATACATAAGATAAAAGAAAAAAAAGAGAAAGGTCAGCAACACTAGAGTCCTCAAATGCTCAGCTCTACTCCACGCTCTACTGCTACGATGCCTGCCTAGAATCTCCTACACGCATCAATTGTGCATAAGCTTATAGAAAGCTTAGAGGGTAGTAAAAGTGTGTGAAAATAGTGCTCAGAAGAAGATAGAAAATGCAGAAGGAAGTCACGATCAATACTAATACTACTAGCCTTTCCAAGGCTATCATGAACACAAAAAGCTATACCAAGGTAGTATGATAATGAAGGAAGCCATACCAAGGTTATATAATGCAATGAATAATGTAATGCAATGAGTACTGGGCGCCATGCCAAGGTGATGCATTATGAGGCTTACACAGCTGATGCAAATGCAATGCGAAGTAATGCCAGTGCTCGTATCCAATCCACATATCAAGTACATTTCCATCATGAGGAAATCACCGGAGTCCATTACACTGCTGGATGACTATCGCTCTACAGACCCCCCACAGTCAAACGAGCGTAAGAGACCTCACTACCCGCCTGTGGACAGCCAATCACCAGCAAGGCTTGAAGGTAGCAGACCCAGCCTAACAATGCTCTCGTACATCAAGCGAGTAAGGCCACACCCTTATCCAACCGACTACACAACAGTGAGAGTCGTGGCCTAACGGTATAAGGCCCTCGTGCGCTCATATATTCCACCTGGTCATGGTGCTGGAGCAGATCCTTGATACCATGGAAGTTTTAGAAATTTCACCCATGGGCATCCTATGCACCCGGTATACTCAAGTAACATTTTTGGTGTCCAAACATGGCCATCCACGATGTATCTGTGGAGGCTATAGCCCTAATGAAGCAAGGGCGATAATGCTCATATGTTATGCAATGTCAGATGCATGAATCACACAATCAACCATGCATCAATCCCAAGCATCCAACATGCTCAAGAGAGGATACTACGTCCCTCAGGAAAAGTATCATGCAATGCCTAATGACACAATATGACCACACACACATAGTGTCAACGAAGCATACAATGATGTACATGGGCCATGAAGATGGGTCTAGACGCATTATGCAGTGATATACAAAGTAGTACACTCCTCCTATCCAAGAAGGGACCAAGACTTGGTATTTAGACAATATTCATAAGGAATCTCACCTCTAGTGGGGGCCCATTTACCTGGGGTAACCCACGAGACTAAGAGTACGAGCTGCAGGTCTAAGTGATATAGAAATGAGCCTAGCAAGAGTCTAAGATGATTATCCAATCACTCTTAAATACAACCGGGCCTAGAGGGTCCATAATAAGGACATTTAACTGCCATTCTCTAAAAAGGCATATCAACCATGAACTATATGGACAGAAGACCCAAAGCCTACATTAAAGATAAAAATAAATGTAACCAACCAAATACATATATATTCCTCATAATAGGCCATAAAAAGATAAAATATCACTTTTAACAACATGGGCCCCAACAGAGGAATTAAGGCCTAAGGCTCAATTCCCAATGGCCATAGAATCCATGTATTAAGTCAGACTTGGTGGGCAGCCCATGTACATAATATACGGCTAAATAAGTTTAATTTTGGATGAAATGGGCCCAACTACATCAGCCCAATAACTTAGCAATTTAAGTGGGCAACCAAGGGCCCAATACTATCATTGTCTTAGGCCACAAGTCCATTAAAATGGTGAAAGTTGGCCCAATATATGGTTGGGCCAAGCTGGGACGACCCTACCCACTCTGGGCCCATGGGATGCCCCCCAAAAAAATTGATTTAAGATGGGGTCCTCATCTGATCACTAAAGATGACCCAAAAGAATGCACTGATTAAGCCCAAAGATTTTAAGAAAAAATAAGCATGTAACACATACACAAGTTCTCAATATGATGGGTCCCATAGCTAAATAAATTTTTAACCATAAAATTTTACATTTAAGGCCCTTTGATAGACTTTTGGCCCGTTTAACTTCCTAGACCTGCTAAGGTCTAGAAATCAGTTAACTATGTGGAAATAATCTCATGAAAGCCAACTATATTCGTTGGGGAACCCCACCAAATGGAGAGTGCGTATATATCATGAAAAGATCAAGTGGGCCTGTTACTAGATTGTGAGTTCAGCAGTAACCCAAGGCAGAGAGTACATTCATAATCGGGCGATCCAAGGCTTGGATGGCCTGGACCAAACATGCATTAAGGTAGGTTCTACATACATACACATTAAGCCCTAAACAAATGGCCTAGGGTCTATGGTGGGCCTTTAACCATCCATAGAGAAACCTATGGGCCTACCTTAGATCACCCAGGAGGACATTTAACCTCAACTGGCTTCCAAGAGGTAGCCTGCCACTACTCATATGATATAAGGTCTAAAGCTCACGCAATGCATGACCTAATGGGCCATACACCAAGCCCAACTTATAGGCCAGATAGTGGACCTTCAAGTAAGGTTTGGGCCCAACCACAAAGGTCATAATTCCACATATTGTGGTGGGCTTCATGGGCAGCCCAGTAATTCATTTACATGGGTAAGTTTTACATTTAACACAAGTGAGTTGGGCCTCACTTTTGGCCCGAGTACAGGGTCAATTTAGTGGGCAGCCAAGAGCCCAATTTCTTACATATTATTGCCCTTAAGCCCATCATAATAGATGAGAGAGTATAGCCCTAAGAACAATGGGCCTATCCAAAAGAACTGAGTCCAAAAGGCCTAATCACTACCACAAAAGGGGCGGCCATGCATATGCTATATTACATAATGGGCTCTAAGGAATTGGCCCAAAATAAAAGTCATCCAATTCATACATTATGGTGGACTTGAGGTCAGCCCATAAGCTTAAAAATAGACATGGGTAAGGCCTATACTGACAGTGTGGGCCTTGCCACATCAGCCCAAAGACTTAGCAAGGTGCTCCACAATATACATTTATGTGGGCCTTGCAAGTTAGTTCACAATTAAGAATTTTATGAGGGCATCAAGGCTAATAAAGATACATGATCAGCTTGTAGATGGCCCGTTGGGCCCGTAAAAAAGTAAGGTCAACCCCTACACAGTCTTGGGCTCAAGGAATAGGTTTTCAGCCCAAATGTCCCATAAAACTATCAAAAATCTGGTTAAGGCTAGCCCATATTATCACCTGAAAGATGGGCCTTAAGAGGCACTAACTACACCCAAAAAATGTCTAAGGAAGGAAAGTAAGAAGTGTGTACAACACTCTCTCAAATCTGGTGTGCCTAAATAGTTCCTAAACAATCAACCATGTAGCAAATTTTGGGCCCCTTGCTGGAATTCCAGCCCACCCATTTCCTGGGCCTGCTGGAGTCCAGAAATTTATTTAATTTAGATGGGTTACTGACCTATGGTAATCCACATATATCATAGTGGGCCCCACCAGATAAAAAGGGAGATATACAACACTTACTTCAAGTGGGCCATGCCGTTAGAATGCAGGCCCAGCAACCCAAGGTAGGGGCATGCTTAGGTATTTGCCCCAAAACTTATCTAAATTGCAGGCCACACCACGGTCGGTACAGAGGCCCAATGGCCCTAAACATTTGTAAGGTGGTCCCTCCATGGGTGGGTCACACCCCTACAAAATTTTAGAATGTTTGAACATTTATAAATATTTTAATTAATGTGAATAAAATAATCTGTCCAGAAAATCAGACTGGCCTGAACGTCCCAACGTGGTGGGCCAGTTTGGCCCTTATCACGGTGTGTAAAGGCGTCCATTAGCCTCTAAAATTTGTAGGTGGGTCCTAACATGGGTGGAAAATACCCATAAATGTTTTTAAAATTTTTGGACATGGATAAATATTTTAATTCATTTAAAGAAATCAATCTATCCTGAAACTCGGACTGATCTAGACACCACATTATAGTGGGCCGGTCTAGCCACCACCATGGTGCGTACAGCTGTCCATTGGCACCAAAATTTGGTATGTAGATCCCAAAATGGGTGGAACACTTCCCTGTAAAATTTCATGATTTTAGGATACCCAGAAGTATTTTAATTCATTTGAAAAATACAATCTGTCTAGGGTGGAATAGAATATAACTGTGCTGAATTTGAGTCATCCAATGGGTGGGTTTTGGGCCTCTAAAATTCCTGAAATTTGGACCCAAAGTCACTCATCAGGAATAAAATAAGGTGGGACCTAGAATTATGGCCACCTTCTTAGAAAGTATTTATGAGTTAAGGATTTTATTATATTATATTGTTGGACTGCACAACAGAAAATTAAAGTAGTGTTGTCCCTGATTTGAACACCTCAAAGGGGTGGGCCCAAGTTCTCCAAAAATTGAGAAAAATTAATTTTAACCTTCCCATACAAGTGTACTACAAAAGAGGGTCCACAAAATTAGCCCACCATTACAAAAAACCATTTTATATTTATGGATTTCTAACTGCACATGTTGCTGGATAGTCCAGAAAATCTGGACGGCCCACCCCACTTGGGCCACTCCTTTATGACCTCAATCAAGGTCAGATGGAGGTAAAATTTGGGGTACATATAGCTGGGGTCCCCACCTTCAAGAAAAGTATATCGAATGGGTAGACACAGTCCCCCAATCAGTCCAAAAATCTGACCCAAAACAAACCAGAAACTGTCCAAAAAATTTCTGGACAGCAACATGCACATGAAATAAAATGAGCATAGGAACCAAAATAAGGAGAAATCTCCCCACGGAATTTGAGTTGTGGTCCACCTCAGTGGGCCCCACAAATATCCAGACCTAATCTATACCATAAAATCCATTGCATGTGTCAAAAAAGGAGCAAATGGGACACCTATGTTCATAGAGTGGACAGACATGGTCATCCACTCTCTTTGGATGGTCTAGATACTTTCAAGCCACAAGGTGGGCCACACACATCTGAAAATCAAGAATAAAATAATGAAAAATAAAGATAATCCAACCACAAGAGAGGAAAATGACATGCATTAAAAGAAGATGCCGTGATAGGGTCCATAGAGAATGGCCCCATCCATGGATCATATATGCAAGGAAATGGGCCATTGGCCTCAATCATGGAGACATGGGGGACCTCCATCATCACTTGATGGGTCTCACAAGTTTCTAAGGAAGATAAATGAGAATTTAAGAGCACCCACCTTAAGATCTCTATCAAAACTCCACTCCAAGCTTCTAACTGTCCAAGGAAGCAAGATGAAGGGTTGAGATGGGTTTTCATGGAGGGATTGAGGGAAAAAAGGAGAAGAAGGGGCTGGAAAAGGGAGAAAATGGGGCTAATTTTTTTTTGCAAGAGAGAAGGAAGGAGAGAAGATGGGAAGAAATGAGAAGGAAGTTGCTAGGATAGAGGGTTTTTATGAAAGTAATCATGAAATTGCTAGAAACTAAAAGTAATGATGACTCTTCTCTCATTGAGAAGAGGAAATTTTAGATTTTTCTAGCCTAGGATAGAGAAAAAGGCATAATTTCCATGGGAGAGAGGGAAAAGTGATAGCCTAGAGAAGAGAACTCATCATAAGATGCTAGCTATGGGTCTATGACTTAGGCTAGCTAGGCTAGCAAGGTAATTATGAAACATAAGATGATGTCATGTATGGAAAAATGTGCAACTCATGGTGGGGTCCACTAATCATGCAACTAACAGCCCAAATAATGCGCGGCCTACAACTTTTGATGGACATGTCAGATTTATGCATGAGACGCGGCGTTGGAATCGCGGCGACAATGCGTTCGCAATGGCATAGGTCTCGGCTCGATCCAAGTCAGGTCTACATGACTGGACTTAAAGATGACCACAAACACTATTCAAGGGTTGCGGGTTGTCAGGATTTGACCGGTAAGACCGCGGGACCAAAATGAACTAAATGCATACTCACACACACGCATGCATACATGTAAACTAGGGTCGGATCTCATAATATGGTTCCATCAATCCAAGATCCCGATTGTTCTAGACTCATGGGAAATGTCATGAAATCTTATATCCTCATAAATGATCAGTCTTCGTGGCCCAGTATGCTTCCGATGCGCCACTCTGATTATCTAAGCACTATTTGGAAACTTCAGGTCCAGGATCCCTATGTGAAACCTAAGTTTAAAATTTTTGCTAAATCTACATGGGATTTCAAACTGAATTCCAGTATGCCTAGTCAATAATTAAAAATTTACCTAAAATTCTATAATTCTTCCTATAATAAATTTAATGTGGTGGAATTGTGGGAAATGTTATTCCCAAGTAAAGAGATATATTAGGAACTTCAAGTTACGATTCTTAGCACAACTCCTTAAGTTTAGAAAGTGCTTATGCTCAATATAATGTGGAGTATGGTTTCTAATTAGTGAAACATTTTAGGGAACTCAACTCATGCTCCTAAGTGGGTACTTAAGTTTAATCTAATCTACAACATGATGGGCAAGGATTTCCTATAATGTCTACGTTCATTTCATTTGTTGATTTTTGTAATAGTATTATCCCTAACTATGAAACTTTAGGAAAGTTCACATCCTAGGTTTCAGGAAGATTTTTGTTTAGAAGTCAAGCATAAGGAATACCTTTATACAGCCTTATGTACTTCAAAATGGGCACTCATTCTCTTACGGAACATCCTTTCTTCCTAAGTTCATGCTACTGTCTTGGTAGTTTATAAGGGAACCAAAGTCTTTGTTCATAAGTTCAAATGTCTAAACTTAAAATCTCCAAGGGCACCTAAGTTTATTACTAAGTACTATGATTATCTAAAAATTTTCCAGGGGCCTACATTTGAGCTTCTATATTCTCATTTCTTCCCAGTTCTAAGGGATTCCTACATAAGTAAAGGTCCAAAAGTCTAACCTACAAAAATTTTAGGGGAGCCTAAAGTTTGAAGTATTTATGTTTTCCAAATTCTTTAAGAGAACTTTTCATAAGTTCAAATGACTAAATGTTCAAAGGGAACTAGTTTCATTTCTAAGTTCTACGATCATCCAAACAATCATTTTGGGGGCCTAAATTTGGGTTTCTACATTCTCCATATCCTAATTATAAGGAAATTCCACATCAATTTAAATAACCTTCCTAATAATTTCTAAGGGAACCTAGGTTCATGTTTCTACATTCTCAAAGTGTACTTTTCTCAGATGGAATTTCATATAAGTTTGGATTGCCATCCAAGTCACTTCTAAGAGAAGCTAAGTTTGAGTTTCTATATTCATAATCGTTCTTCTAAATCAAAGGGAAGTTCACCTAAGTTCAATTTTCTAATTTCAAGCAACCTAACTTGAGACATTTAAAGTTTGTATAAGTTCATTTTCCAAGGCTAATTTTGTCCAAACTATGCTCTAATACCACCTGTAACACTCCACTTTTTAGGACCCGAGTATAGGACTTGTTTCCCAAAAACCCGAGTGTTAACCTTAAAGGATGGTCAAATTCGAGTGTAAATTTTTTTTTCCTTTTATCAGAATAAGAAAATGAGTGTAGTGTGGACAAATTGACATAAAAGAAAATTTCATTATCATTCAAGTATACAAGAATTTGCCCATAATGACTTATAAAAACCAATGTCTCTGGCAAGTACAAGATTTACAAGAATTTAATACATGAAGAATAACAGAAAGCGTATAAATATAAGCCGCAAGATCACGCAACTCCTCCAGAAAAATACAGTCATGCATCCCTGGCGATCGTACCCTACTCCTCATCAAGTCTGAACATATATATCACTTAAATGACCTGTACTACTTGTACAGTTGTATATTTGATGGATGAGTGACCAACTCAGTGTGAATTTTCCTCAAGATTACACACCGCCGCATTAAGTAAGAAATAGTATAAAACATTCAAATAATCAAAACAGAGTAAATGCAGTCTTATTAGGTGCATGGATGTATGAATGTAATCATTGCCCCGGGGATGCTCATCCGTGCGGACAGTGGGCCGTCACCCATGCAATCATAGAACCTGGGAAACATCATCCAGTCGGAATCATCAAACCTGGGGAAATATCACCCAGTCGGAACAATACGTGCCATGTATGTATGATTAGCCAAGTCATTATTAGTCCATTTACAACCAGCTAATTTAGATAAGCTCAAAGGTCACTACAGGGAGCACATGGCCTTGCGTAGGCCAACAGCTTGGGCATAGTGTCCCATTACCACAATCCCCAGCCCATGAGGCTACCATCTTAGGATGTTTAATGGAAACCCGTCGACTAGTGGCCAATCATATTACAGTATATGGGGTTTACCATCGCATGATTACATGGTATAAAACATCAAACCCGTATAGGGAAAATATCAGAACAAAGCCACATAGGGCGATATCAAACAAGCCACATTTAATAAGTATCAAAATAGGCCTCATAGGGTAAGTATCAAAACCATATGATAAAAGACCATCCTTGAAAACCATTGGACACAATAACCCTAGATGGTAGGCCCACATTAATGATCCATTTAGACCACCACTCAATAACCACTAAGTCAAAGATCCATTTTAATCACAACCAATCGGGTTACATCCTAAGTATGGGTGTACATTTATAGGTGGAGGTTTTCCACTAATGTACTAGTTTAAAGTCCATAAGCAATACACAAATAATCCACAAGCATGAATAAATATACATGATGAACATTAAGCAGGCAATATAGCAATTCAATTTCCATTAGCTAGCACATGTGATTTTAAGAGGAAAATATCAATTATAAATTTAAATAAAAACTATGACTTAAGCTAATGAGAAGATGAAAAACTCAAGGGGAAGAATCATCACCTTATACTTTGAATCGCCTTATAGTTTCTCTAAGTAATTACACCCTTAAAATCATATCCTATCACAAATCATGAGCTTGTACAATTGGATCCAAGTTCTACGTATTACCTAGGTTCAAGATCATGGCCTAGGGTTATCTTTTAGGGGTTTTAGTGTAGAATTAGGGTTTTCATCCTATGGTTTAGTCTTAAAATTAGATTCTAGGATTTGGACTCTACTTGGTGTATTCGTTAAAATTACATTTTAATAATTATGATAATACAATTAGCTTTAGCATTATAACTTATATTAACTAATATGTTAATAATGATGGTTTATAAGTTCACATTTAAATATACCGACATTAGATTCTACACCTAGATCCATACTCAACACACCATCTATGCTTAAAGTTTTGACCTAAGGTTTAGACCAGGATAGATTTTTAAGGTTTGAACCTCAGCGGTGCGAAATTAATTATAATGTTAACTTGATAGTTATAAAATATTTATTAGCATCCTTGTTACGATTAATGTTAGCTATCACAACAATGATAACCATTAAAATGATATCCATTTGTATAATCTACTATCAATGATAATGTTTGGGCATAATGAATAGAATGTTAATATCCAATAACTATAAACTTTTTATTTATTTATTTATAATACTAGTATAAGCATGGAGAAGCTTTTAATAGTTAATCAAGTTGTATAATTGTAAATACTAATGATGAAAACTAAATACTAAGATCTACTATTAATGATGATACTTAAGATTACTATTATTTGGTAAATACAATCTTATTTGTAATAGCTAGTTATAGCACAAGTAATCTACTAATGTTCTAATTAAAATTCTAATACAAATGTTTAAGAGAAAGCGCACCTATGATTCGAATTGAATCAACACAACTTGGCATCTGAGTTGACCCGACTCAGCCCTCTCAATCTCGCCTTCTCCTTCTTCTTTCTTTTTATTTGCTAGAAGGTCCAGCCACACCAGATTAGCCTAAGCTCAACTTGACTCAGCACAACTGAGTTGACCCAACTCACTAACCAGCAAGTCAACTTAACCCGGTCAGCTCAGTGCTCCTAAGCACCATCATTGGGCTGATAACAGGGTTTGGACTTAACAGACCACCTCACATTGCTGGACTCAGCAAAACCCGACCCAACTCGCACATCCTAACTCGCTGATCTTCAGCCGAGTTGACTCAGTAACAACTGCTCCATGAAGGGAAACAACACCCCTTACCCTCATTCTCCCCTCTCTCTCACTGCCTTCTCTTCCTTCTTCTTCTTTCTTTGAAGTCCAGCAACACCACTGGACTCGACCCAGTCCAACACAGACCGAAACAGGCCTGATAACTCAGAACCTGACCAGCTGACCCGGCTTAATTCATGCAGGTGCAGCAGCGCACCTCCCTCTCTATCTTCTTCTCCTTTTTCTTTCTTCATTTCTCTCCTCCTTCACCCTCTATGCGTGTGCGTGTGCTAGAACTCCAGCAACACCCAAATCAGCTGGGCTTGCAACCAGACCGAGCTCGGTTTGGTTCGGTTCGGGCTGTACAACAGCCACCCTCTCTCCATTCTTCTTCTATCCTCCACTTTCTTCTTCTTCCTTTCCATTTCTTTCTCTTTCCTCCTTATCCTCCTCATTCCCTTCACCCCAGCTACATTAGAACGCGACCCGTAGCAAAACAGGAACGGTAGTTCACTGAGGAAGAAGACCTACCATTAATGGCAGATCTCAATGCGGGGCATTTTTCTCAGATCCGAATGCATTGGATGGTCTAATTTGGTGGGATAAAACTATGGGATGCTTCAAGTTGAAGCTCCAATGAAGTTTCATTGATGGGTTTCTCAAGTTCAGTCACAGAAATAGGGAGGAGGTTTGTTGTAGCATGATCCTCACGCCTTATACGAACTCTGGCTCTCCTTAGAGCCATCAGATGGAGATTTGAGGGCCTAGATCTGGTCCAATTAAAATCGCCACTCAAAACGGTGGGTAGGGTCTGAAGTTGTCCCTGGTTTTGTTTGGGATGCCCTAAGAAAATGGACAGTTGTGATAGCACCGTGGTGGACGACTAAGATTGCAAGAAAAGGGCTCATGCGGATCGCCCTACTGGCGAGCAGACAATTTCTATTTTTGGAAATTAGTGTTTGTAGGGCTAGTTTACGTTGGTTCTTGTGTGCCCATACGTGCGCGTTTTCATGTGGAATGGTCAGGGTTTTGGTCAGCCCCTAGCTATGTACGAGATGGACGGATCAGATCACCTGTGTGATCATCGATGGTGGGCTATAGTGCATCCCACACGGATGTTGTCCATCGTCCATAGAAAACAGAGAGAGAGAGAGAGAGAGAGAGAGAGAGAGAGAGAGAGAGAGAGAGAGAGAGAGAGAGAGAGAGAGAGAGAGAGAGAGAGAGAGAGAGAGAGAGAGAGAGAGAGAGAGAGAGAGAGAGAGAGAGAGAGAGAACTCTCTATTTTGGGAAGGTGCGGGTCAGGCTGCTTTGACTAGCTGGGTCAACTAGCGCACAGCGAGTGCACGCCCTCACTATGCACTCACACCTCGAGGTGGGGTCCACCACGATGTTTGTGAAAAATCCACACTGTCCATTCTATTTCTGGATCCCAAGCAAGGCCTCTTACAAAAATCAGGAAGATCTAAGCTTTAGGTGGGCCATATGGGTTCATCTACATCCATTAAGAGTTGACTAGTTGATTTAGCGGTTAGATCACTTTGGAACTGAACGTTAACAGTTGGAAAGGTCCAAGGGACCATTTTTAAGGCTTTCGTCATTTATTACCAACCAATACTAACATCAATATAGATTTCATTACTTTGGTATATTACTTGTAATAAAAATAATTAAAATCTCACATATACACACACACACACACACATTATCCCATCATATATGAATTGAAAATGGTACAATATCATATTTGAAATCACAATGTTAAATAATATACAATTTCATTAAAATATCTGATAATTTTTTGTTCACATGTTTATAAAAGATATTTAGTACTACACTCATATTTATAATTCAATTGTAGATTGTAGAATTACCACTTATTATGTTTAGTTAACACAATATTATTTTCATAATATTTTATATACATACGTATCACTCCATTACAATGTATTTTCATACATTCTTCATGATAGATAAATTATCAAAATACATATATATTTTCTTTCTATTTATGTTTGTGTAAAATTTATAATATAATAAATAGATAAGATAATATAATTAGTATATTTAATTTGATCACTGGGTGGTTTGATATGTGGATAGGGATCACCTTCGACGATCAGATTTAAACTAGGTTGCACGTGAATGTCCACTAAGCTAGGGTTGCATTTATCCTAAATCTTAGTTATACAGTAATACCCGCGTACTGAAAAGTACGTGGTGTTATAATTTGTGTGTCCACAACGGCCCCCCCATGAGATATATATTTAATCCACGCTATCCATCCAATTTACTAGCTCATTTTAGGCGTTGAGCCAAAAAATGAGAGTAATCTAAATCTCTAGTAGGCTACACCATTAAAAATACCATTTTAATAGTGTTAAATTGTTCAGGCCCACTGCAAGGTTTCTGTGCATCGAAACGTGCTGCATATTGACTTGTTGGATGTGTCACGAGCTAAAAAACACAGCAGATGGACTGGATCGTCCTGATGTAGGCCCTACTACTGAAAAACCTTAAGAAAAATAAAATAAAATTTATAAGCAGCAATGACGCTGTTGTTGCCAGCGTCTGACGGTGCAGCAAGCAGCGTCTGTTGATGACGCTGGGGGAAGGTGGACCCCACCTTAGGCCTCACCTTGATGCATGTTAAACATCAGCACCGTGCATTTGATGGGTCCCGTTTAAAAATGGGTCACCCCCAAAAATCAGCTGTACACGAAAATCAAGCGGCCCACACCATTAAAAAAATAAAATTAAGTGCATAAATTTTTTTTTAAAAAAATGGAGTCTGATCATGAGGTATGTACTGTATCCAAACTGTCCATTCATTTGGCAAGTTTGTCTTAAGGCTTGAAAAAAATAAAAATAAATAAATAAATAAAATAACTAAAAATAAAATAGGATAAATCTAACTATCAAGTGGGCCACACCAAAAAAAGCAGCAGGATTGAACGTTTACCATTGGAACCCTTTTTGGGTCAGAAGTTTTGTACCAATATGAAATTTGTTTTTTTTTTTGTCTCAATTCAGGTCTTTGTGACCTTATGAACAGATTGGATGGAAAATAAACATTAAGGTGGGCCCTGTAAATTGTTTAACAGTGAAATCAGTATCTCCATTACTGTTTGTGGTGAGGTCCAGATAATCTTTGGATATGATTCATTTTTGGATGATGCTATAAAATGATCTCTAAAAATAAAAATAGAAAAATAATAATAATAATAGATGAACTGTGTATATGTAATAAATACATCACTTTGGACCCATGTAACTTTGCTCTCCTTGAACCATTCATACAACTTGGAGCTCAAGTATATAAAAGCACTTGTCGGGGTCCACTTTGAAAGGGGCCTAGCTATATGCCCTAGCGGGGGGGGGGGGGGGGGGGTGAATAGGGCAATGCCAAATAAAACTAAAACAACGGAATAATAAAAGAAATAAAGCACAATGCTGAATTGAAATAAATCTCAATAGCCTAAAATAAAGAGAATGATACTATATCAGTTCTAAGGACAACCTTACACCAAAAACCAAAGGTTTAAGGTAGGACAACCTTATTTCTATAACGTCCTTGTATCACAAACCAATGAGGAATGAAAAGGCAAAGCAATCAAAATAACTTGCAGAAATAAATCCTAAGTTATTACAACATTCCCCACACTTGCTTGGAATAAAAAGATTACAACATTCATCCACGAATACAAACCACAAAGTTGAATGAATAAAGAAATGAAAGAATAAAGCACATCCACAACACAACGATATATAGTGGTTCTCCTGTGTGTACACCAACTATTATCCAACAGCCACACAGAATGCTACTCCACTCCTAATATCCTCACATAGGGGATATTAGCATGCACTATCAAAATAGATTTCACAGGTTCACCTAAAACCTTCACAATTATGTCTTTGATCTCGGGCTTACACAATCCAAAAACCCATACAATCTGAGTTTTCTGGCTCTCCTCAGATAACCAATACAATGAGATTTTTCTAGAAAATCTCAAACAAAACCAAAGAAAGTAAATTACACAAATGTAAAATACCTGAATCTCCTTTTGAAGTAGCCCGGTAGAACCAATCGGAGTAGAAGTTTGATTCAACGTTCAAAGTAGTTTAAAAACAACACAAACTTATCTCAGAGTATAGCCTAAATAATGCTTGAATAGAATTGGGAAAAAGGAGTAGCTTAAAAACAACACAAACTTATCTCAGAGTATAGCCTAAATAATGCTTGAATAGAATTGATTTTCATTGCTAAAACTGTGAAGTTCGTGCTCTATTTATAGCCTAAAAAATCCCATCTACGACTGGTCTTAGGATCCTAGGACTAGTCGTAGCTTCAAAGATTTTCAAAGATTTTCGCGGGATAAGGATTAGCTATTCCACGACTGGTCTTAGGTTGCCTACGACCGATCGTGGGCCACCTACAACTGGTTGTGGGTCACCTACGGCCGGTCGTAGGACCTCCAATTTAGTTGCTGGAGTTTGAGTCGTAGGGCTAAGACTGGTTGAAGGACGAGTTGTACAGCTCACAGGACTGGTCGTAGGATGTCCAGGACTGGTCGTAGGACAACTAGAAAGATCCAAAAATCTTTAACAACCTAGGACTGGTCTTGAAAAACTTAAGACTGGTCGAAGCAAAGTTAGGACTGATCTTGAAGTCCCTATGATTGGTCTTAGAACAGCCCGAATAAGCATATTAAAATATACGAATTATGTATCCAGAATGACCTACAGTAAAGCCCATCCTAAGGTCAATCTAAGGTCAAACAAACCTTAAAAGTGAGATGGACATTGAAAGTCTGTACACTCAAATGACCCTTAAGAGAAGCTTGAGAATTTACGAATCTTGTTGTAGGCCTTCTTGAGCTTGATCTTGACTTGAACAAATTCTACTATACTTGAACTTGATTGTATCTTGAACATGCATACTTGAAGACTTCTATTCTTGAATTCTTCATTCATGACTTGAAACTTTCTTCATTTAAGTTTTTGTCTTGAAATGCGATGTCTTGAAGCAATGAATAGTCTTAAACATGAAACACAAGATATACAAGACATAGATATAGGTTTTGGCACCACAAAATTTGACAACCAAAGGCATATGAAATCATAGCACTTACAATCTCCCCCTTTGTCAAATTTGTGACAAAACACATAACATAAAAGATAATAAGAAATCATGAGCCATAAAATCACAAATTACTCTACTCCCCCTGAATAATACAAATACTGCTCACGTAAACAATAATCAACATCAATATTCCATATACTCAATCCACATATCCTTCTCAATTAATCAAATCAAACAAATTACTCCCCCTTTCCATACTATTCCCTTTTACCTTACTACTCCCCCCTTTTGTCACAAAATGACAAGGGAAAGTCACAATAGGAAAGAGAACAATAACATAGAGAGTATGAATCTTCAAGAAAAATGATGAAATAGGACTCACCTTGAAGAAAAATAAGAAATCCTATGACTAGTCGAGCCACGACTCGTCATAGGTCAGAGTAGAAATGAAGAAGAAAGGAAATTTCCCCAAATTATATCGTATCCACGAGCTCCATGACCGTTCGAGTGAGGTTCACGACCGGTCGTACCACGACTGGTCGTGTACAGTTACGACCGGTCGAGTATCGACCAAAAATATATTTTTAATGTAAAAAATTAAAATTTAAATACAAATAATACTAAATATAGTACACTATGATACATGCAAGCAAGAATATTCAATGTAAAATGCACATACCAAGATCAAATTTCAATTTATTAAACCTGCTTTTGTCGAGTGGTTTAGTAAATATATCAGCGAGTTGATTTTCGGTTGATATATATTCCAAGGAAATAACTTTTTCTTCAACCAACTTACGAATGTAATGATACCTAATGTCAATGTGCTTAGTACGTGAATGCTGGATTGGATTTTTGGAAATATTTATAGCACTAGAATTATCACAATGTAAGATCATTGAATCTTGATTAATTTTATAATCGCTTAGCATGCGTTTTATCCAAACTAGTTGAGTACATGCATATCCTGCTGCAATATACTCAGCCTCAGCAGTGGAGAGCGATATAGAGCTTTGCTTCTTGCTGAACCAAGAAACTAAGCAATTTCTCATGTAAAAACAACCACCACTGGTTGATTTTCTATCATCGATATTACCAGCCCAATTAGTATCTGAGTACCCGGCTAATTGAACACTAGTATTAAAAGGATACTAAAGACCCAGATTTATAGTACTTGTGACATATCTAATAATCCGTTTAACAGCAGAAAGATGTGATTCCTTAGGATTAGACTGATATCTTGCACAAATACCAACACTTAATGCGATATCAGGTCTACTAGCAGTTAGATACAACAAACTACCAATCATACTACGATATAGTTTAGGATCTATATCTTTACCTGCAGAGTCTTTTGAGAGTCTTAACGTTGTACTCATATGAGTATCAAAGTTCTTACCATTCTCAAATCCAAACCTTTTAACCAAGTTTGAAGCATATTTGGTCTGGAAAATGAAAATTTTATCAGGTTGTTGTTTTACTTGCAACCCTAGGAAATAGTTTAGTTCGCCAACCATGCTCATTTCGAACTTTAATTTCATTAACTCTGCAAACTCAATAGACATGTTAGAGAAAATTGATCCATAAATAATATCATCAACATAAATTTGAATCATCAAAATATCATTGTTATGTTTCTTAACAAAGAGCGTCTTATCGACACTTCCTACTTGAAAGCTATTACTAAGTAAGAATTTAGTCAATTTCTCATACTATGCCCTGGGCGCTTGTTTTAGACCATAGAGAGCCTTTTTGAGACGAAATACATGGGACGAAATACATGGTTAGATAACTTGGGGTCTTCAAACCCTGAAGGTTGTTCAACATACACCTCTTCATGTAAATCGTCATTCAAGAAAGCACTCTTTACATTCATCTGATAAATCTTAAATTTTCTAAAGCATGCGATGGAAATAAAAAGTCTGATTGATTCAAGGCGAGCGACTGGAGGAAAGGTTTCATCGTAATCGATGCCTTCAATCTAAGTGTACCCTTGTACAACCAGTCTAGCCTTATTTCGTATTATATTTCAAAGCTCATCAGACTTATTTTTAAAGATCCATTTTGTTCCAATAATGTGTTTATCTTTAGGTCTAGGAACAAGATACCAGACATCATTACGAACAAATTGATTAAGTTCTTCTTGCATAGCAACTATCCAATTTTTATCAGAAAGTGCTTCTTTCACGTTGACTGGTTCTATTTGGGATGTAAAACAAACATAATTACATATGTTCTCAAGTTGTTTGCAAGTACGAACTCCAGTGAGAGGGTTTTCAAGAATTTGATTGGTTGGATGATCTTTAACAGTCCTTGGTTCAGAATCTTTTTGACTTGATGAGGTATCTTGATTGTCAATAATAAGAGCTTCATCATCATCTGAACTCGGAGCTGGTGTATTCAAATGATCATCAATGACCACATTGATGGACTCTTGAATCACACTAGTTCTCTTATTTAGAACCCTATAAGCTCGACTGTTCAAAGAATAACCAAGAAAAATACCTTCATCACTCTTCGTATCAAACTTTCCTGAATTTTCACGATCTCGTAAAATATAACACTTGCTACCAAAAACCCGAAAGTATTTGACAGTAGGTTTCTTTTCAAACCATAATTCATAAGCAGTCTTATTATCAGATTTACTGGTATAAACCCGATTAATAATATAGCATGCGGTATTAACTGCTTCAGCCCATAGATTTCTAGAGAGCTTCATGCTATTCAACATAACATTAGCCATATCCTGAAGCACTCTGTTTTTTCTTTCAACAATACCATTTTGTTGCGGTGTTTTGGGTGCAGAGAATTCATGCGATATTCCCTGATCGCTACAAAATTTCTCAAAACTACTGTTTTTGAATTCGGATCCATGATCACTACGGATCTTACTAACATGAGAACCTTTTTCATTTTGGATTCATTTGATGACCGTTTCACTTCATCCAGGGTTTTAGTTTTATCTTTTAAGAACGATACCCAAGTGAATCTGGTATAGTCATCTACGATAACCAGGATGTATTTTTTGCCTCCTCGACTCTCTGATCTGGTTGGTCCAATAAGATCCATATGGAGAAGCTCGAGTGGTCTAGATGTGGTATTGGAGTTCACTTTCTTGTGAGAGCTCCTAGTCTGTTTGCCCAACTGGCATTCACCACATATTTTGTCTACTCTTTGTAATTTGGGTAGACCTCTAATTAGTTCTCTTTTGCTCAATCTAAATAAGTTCCGGTAGTGCACATGTCCAAGGCGTTTATGCCATAATTCAGTCTCATCGGTATGAACCATGTAACACGATTGAGTTTATGAGCTTGCATCACTAACGATGTAGCAATTTTTAGAAGTTCTGCAACTATTTAATATAACAAAACCCTTTTTATTAAATATCTCACAACCTTAATTAGAAAACTTTACACTATGGTTGTTATCGCATATCTGAGAAATGCTTAGAAGGTTATGTTTCAAGCCCTCAACATATAAAACATTCTTAAATAAAGGAAGGTTATAAAGCTGAACCGTACCTTGGCCAATGATCTTACAATTGCTTCCATCACCAAATGTGACTGACCCGTCAGTCATATCTTTTAGATCGGTGAATAAAGTCATGTCGCCTGTCATATGCCTGGAGCAACCACTATCTAGGTACCACTTTGAATGACATGTAGCTTTGAAAGAAGTGTGGGCAACCAAGCAGGCAACTTTAGGAACCCATTTCAGAACTATTTTGGGATTAGGAGTATAGACGGTCCTTTTTAGTCTGTTGTTATGTAACGCCCCAAAAATCGGAGGTCAGATAGAAACCCAACTCCCGAGTTCCAGAACATCACTTATGCAACATTTTCAATGATGGGTGAATGTCGGCTGTAATAGTACATAAAACATGAGGTGGATCAAGCCAAAACAGCATATCATACTCCAGAGACAGTTAATTTAGCAGCGGAAGAATGTGATAGATATATAGAATATATGAACTGTTGTGAGTCTCCAGAGTGTGAACATGTTACCAGGTTAAACATATACATGTATACTCTAAATATGAGCAAAAAGAATATACATGGGTACAAAAATAAAGGGCAAAATACCACGTGTGCTGGCAGCTAATCAGTAACCCCGTCAATCAGAACCTGCACATAGGAGGGATCCTCCTCCTCATCATCAAGTCCGGCTCTGCTTCGCGAGCATCGCCATAATCTGAAACTAAAATAGGGACTGGTGGGTGTCCGGAATACCATCCCGTAACGTGGGAGTGAGTAGCTAACTCAGTGGAATCATATAGCACAGATTAACATGTTATCAAATCCATCACGCGATAATGATAAAGAAAGTAAAACAAACATTCCTATATACTGTGATTAATGCATGCATGAAATGACATGATGGATGCCCTCATCGACATACTCCCTCATGCGGCACCATCTTACGCCCGCGGCATGCTTGCTCCCATACCACCATAATCTGCTCAGAGTAGGGTGCTCACTGGTCACTACGGGGAGGTTTGTGGCCCCAACGTAGGCCGACAGCTCGACCACGGTGTCCCATACTACCATGCCCGGCTCATGAGTCTTAGGGGATCGAGGTACCAAGGTTAGAGGGGCTTTCCAATGGTAAGTTTAGTACCCTAGGTTCAAGCAGTTATGACGAATACAAGGTGAACATACAATGGTCAGTCGGGCTACTTGATGAGTCCGACTAGCACGAGCGCACGTTGAATTGATCGACATGAAGTGCACATGCACTTCGTGTGGCCTAACCACTGCCGACGACTTTAGTACGACTCGGGTTCGTCATACACATCCTTCGTGGCGAATAGAAGCCAACCACGAATACAAATCTGTTACCGACTGCCTGGACTAGAGTATAGCCCTAAGCACATGAAATGTGAATCAGTAATCATATGAGATAGACAGAATTGAAATAACAAGTGATTGAAGCATGTTAGCAACATGTTATAAGATACAACATATGCAATTTAACCATACACAAGCATTTCATATATATAAGGTAATCATTTCAAATAAACAAACATGGAGGAAATCATATACATCACCCAAAGAGTTGAGAATCCTATCTCAACGCTGATCTACAACCTCATATACTCAATACTTATACAAACATTTATACAAAAACTTAGACTACACAACTCCAACGTACTTGACGTATGTTAATTTCAACATGTAATATGACAGATCCTTATATCAAGGAGATGTCTAATACACAACAATCATGTTCTAACACTCAAAACATATGGCAGGCAAAAATCATATTGATTTAGGCATTTCAACAAACACTTTGTCTACACACTTTAGTCTACATAGCATATGTCGGCAATATGTGCATTAGGGCGAATCTCTTTGCCAAACAGATCATACATCCATAACTAGTATAAATACATGGCAAATACCCATGACAATCATATCGGCAAAATACGTACGTATACAATATTTCCTACAAATACCCAAAATACCATAAATCTCTTATTCTTTATACGTATTCGAAATGAAAAACGGACAGCATATTGTACATGTCAAATATCATTCTTGTCTATAATCTACCATTAAACGGCATTGAAAGCTTTGAAAACCGGTAATCTAAGCATCTAAGATCCGCAACTTTCACCGTAGAAGTGTAACGAATCAAACAGGAAGTCTACGCTTCATCAACGGCGATATGACGACCTAATTCACAAGATACATCAGCTACTTCGGTACTTGTATTGATAGATTCCCTAAAACAGGTTAAGGTTAGGGTTTTCTTACCTAGAACGAAGCTGGAGTCACCAGAAAAGCGATACAGAAGGGTGGATTTGGCACGTAGAGCAGCAGGGAAGAATCCCAGGAGAAATCACCATCTTCTCCCTCACTCCCTCTCTCTTTTCTCTCTTCTCTACTAGGATTTTTTTCAAATTCGTATGGATTAGAAAGCTAAGGGATGAAGCCCCTTTTATAAGTCCAAACATAACCAAAACAGACTCTAAGTCAATGTATACTTGGGTTATAGCCAAATCGGGTCTTTTTCAATCCAAAAGAGCATTTCGGGAGGTCCCCTGGCCGAATGCGGTCGGACTTAAGCTCATGGATATTGGATCCTGCTCACACCAAGTTTTCAGTCCGGTAGTGTTCCCAGATCACACGTGGCGGACCAGTTTCAGTTCAGCGGTCACAGAGACTCGATTGAGGATTCCAAGTACACTGACCTGGGTGAGAAATGTTCCCTCATCCAAGGGTGCATTTGGATCAGATTCCGACGGTCTGAATGCTTATACTCAACCCACAAGAGAAACGTGCCAAATTTATTTAAATGACATTTAATTTTTAATGAATTTCACTCTTTCTCACACTCCTTGCTCCACGCTCAATGAAATAGCCTCAGAACATCAGTTGGGCTTGATTTTCAAAACGATTGCCAAGTCCAACAATGTAGTCGTAATCGTCTAAGATTATCGCTATCGGACTTTCGACGCGCGGTCTAGATCCAATACAAAGTTTTAAAGGGTTCCTGAGGGCAAACGAGTTTAGCGTTTAATCCTGAATTTCAGGGTAAGATAGCGTCAATGGTTCTACAGGTTTTGGGTCTTACAGATCGTATTTAAAGCGATCAGTGCTAATTTCACAGCTAATCTAAGTAGCGCTGGCTAATTCATGTTAAATTTCTAAAGAATTTCATTCTAAACGCTTTCTTGGCTTTGCAATTGG
The DNA here is from genome assembly GCA_037074715.1 of Magnolia kwangsiensis. NCBI lineage: Eukaryota > Viridiplantae > Streptophyta > Magnoliopsida > Magnoliales > Magnoliaceae > Magnolia > Magnolia kwangsiensis. The sequence continues at coordinate 74,139,915 of CM073575.1, read as the reverse complement.
GTTCTGAGATGTTACGAAGGTGTTATGGTTGACCCATTGCCTAAGGACTTCTAATCCCAGGTTGGATAAAATCTGGGGTGTTACAGTCTACCCCCCTTAAAATAAAATTTCATCCCCAAAATTGGCTAAGGGTAATGAGTCCCTAATGAGACTTTAGTATTGGCATTCTAAGGATGGTTCAAATCCTATTTAATGACCTAGCCTTACGTATAACCTAAATCAACTGTTTCGATCCTGGGCCAGTGGGGAAGAGGCCAACCACGCTTTCGCTGTGCCACTTTGATCTAACGGTTGCATTGACTGACCTAACTAGATTGGCCTCAAAATGTTCTACCCCCCTTAAAACTTAGTTCTACTTAAGGCTCAAGAATCTATGCCTCGATCCGTATATCGGAACGAGGTGTAACTTAGGGCCTATCTTTAACATGAAATGGAAAACAACCTCTCACTACATTGGTCTTCCTTTGCTAATGAGGCGTTCTATGGCATTGGTACCTATGGTTGTAGAAAAAAGCTGAAGTGATGGGTGTTGTGGTTGATTTCAAGGACGGATGTGAGTTTGTGGCAAGAGGTCTAATCTCTATTGGCTGTATGTCCTCAACATTTCCCAAAGGCAAAGCAATAACTTTTGGTTGTAGGTGGTCGGGCCAACATGGAAGAAAAGTAGTGTAGTGGGTCTGAGCCGGATACATTGAACCTTTTGTCTAATCAGGACAGAAAACTCGTTGTATCAGTTCTTAATCCGAGTCGATGCCGATCTTCTGCTTGATCAGAGCATTGGATTCATTGGTAACTACTAGGATTAAGAAATCGATTCAAACCGCGAATACATCGCTTACATATACAGTTCCTTTACTCTGTGTTCCCGAATGCAATAAGTCTTTGGGATGGCAATTCTAAGGAAAATTCTAAGGGGTGTGCTCATCTATTCTAAGTTCAATTTGAGGGATTTATAAGTTTTCCCTGAGAGTGAATGGTTCTAAGTTAAATCAACTTTCCTAAGGGTTATAACAGAAGTCTATAAGTATTAAGGGGATCTATCGAAGGAATGAGGTTCTACTCCAACCAAAGCTAACCTACTATCCTTAGCATGTATAGGCTTTACACTGTCTAATACAACTAGTTGCCTAGTCTGTAACACTAGTTGTAATCCGAAGTTTAGGCTCATACGCTAGATGGTTTCATACCATTTCTAATACAGGGAATTGTTCTATCGCTTAGGGTCACGATTGTCTAAATGGAATTGGATTTTCTATATCGTCAGATCTTTCAAATCTAGGAGTACTAACTCTAGGTCCAAAATGCCAAGGGCCTATATGGCCAGTGGTCTCAAGTTGTGTTAACTGGGACCACATTGCTAATCCCATGTCGGGATCGGGAGTGGCATGCTTGGTAGGTGGGTGGGGTGGGATAAAAATTTATTTGTAAGCTTAATCCTGCGATTTACTTTTAATCGTATACATTCCAATCATGGTAGTGGAAACCATAGGATATACCCAATCTAGGGACAATACCTTACAGCGAATGAAACGGCATGCACTTCATTTAACAAAATTTGCCACAATACATGGAATAAAATTCCACATGCATTATGACAGAGACGACTGCGGCTATGCTAAGCCCAAACCACCAATCACAACATATTTTCTACCTATGACATCACTAGACCCATCAACAACCAAACACAAAAATCCTTAAAACGGTATTCAAACAATCTACAGGACAATGGCATAGATGCCTAATTCTACCAAAGGACTTCTACTACGGTCCCGACTTACCTTCTTTAATACTGTCTAGCTTAATACTGTCTGTTGCCCATTAGAGCTCTATCATCCATGTATTCTCAATACTCCTCAAGCGAAGAAAGTGGAGAAAAAGGATAGAATAGCCTCTACAAAGCTATGAGAAATGGAGAAAATGGGAAAAAATAGCTGCCCTAAAGGGATAAAATGAATATAGGCCCTATAGAGGAGTGAATCAGGCCCTCAAAGGCTAGGATTTCAAAGGGAAAAGAGGAAAATAGGTTGGGATGGAGGCTCACCTGATTTTCAACCTTCAATGGAGGATGGAAGAGCTCCAAATGATGAGAATGGAGAGAGAAGGGAGCTTGTATGGATGTGAGTGATGGATTGGCGTCGGTTGAGGCAGAAAACGAGAATTGAGGTGGTTTGAAATGGAATTTGGGAGGGGAGGCAGCAAAAACGTGAGAAGGGAGAGCTTGGGAGGCATTTTTGTGAAGGAGGTGAGTGTTTGGGGGACTTTTAAGGGACGACCCACATGTAGGGGGGTACCCTACCCACCAAAGTGCGTCGGCTCGACGCTCGGCCTGAGTGGGGCCCACTGTACGGCGAGGCCTCGCCGAACCGGAGAGGTCCTCGCCGACCATCTTGCAAATCGGCGAGGCCCAGCCATTTGGGTGTGGTCCCCCAGTCCTGTGGTCCCCAAAAATGCATGGGTCCCACCTCAGATCATTCCGGATTACCACGGGTAGGCCCACGACTCCGTTTGAGGCGTTTCGGGGCCAATTTGTAAACCGGAATGAGTTTATATGACTTGTAACATATGATTTTGGGGTAGGAGAGGCTAATCCATCCATTTCATGAGATTCCGTAATCGGAATGGTAAAAAGTCCAATATACACATATATTTACTATTCATAGTAAATTTCTATTTAAGTATGATTCTCCATCATTTTTACATTAGGATTTATGTCTAGTATGAAAGGACTTAGAAAGAGTTGAAGAATGGGGTGGTTAAAGGAGAGATTCTGAAGGAATTGGATAAAAAAAGGGGTTTCAGGCCTTGAGATTGAGTGTAACATGTTGGGGTTGCCCCATAACCCAAGGACATCCATTTTCAAGTTAGAAATTCTTTAGGGAATGACTCAAACCCGTCGACTCATGACCTAGAGGAGACTTAGGTTGCTTCACGCGACCGAAGACATGTTATGGCCTAAATTACCGTATAGTGTCACCTGTCGGCGAAACTTGGGATCCTAATGTGGTTTCTAAGTTTTCATCGCCCCCTTCCTAAGTTAGAGTGCTTCAGTGTGCGTTGTGTTACCATAACCCAGGTTCAGTTTAATCCAAATTATGCTCTGATCCATCTGTAACGCCCCGAAAATTGGGGGTCGGGTAGAAACTCAACTCCCGAGTTCCAGAACATCAATTATGCAACATTTTCAATGATGGGTGAATGTCGGCTGTAATAGTACATAAAACATGAGGTGGATCAAGCCAAAACAACACATCATACTCCAGATACAGTTAATTTAGCAGCGGAAGAATGTGATAGATATATAGAATATATGAACTGTTGTGAGTCTCCAGAGTGTGAACATGTTACCAGGTTAAACATATACATGTATACTCCAAATATGAGCAAAAAGAATATACATGGGGGCAAAAATAAAGGGCAAAATACCACATGTGCTGGCAGCTAATCAGTAACCCTGTAACCCCATCAATCAGAACCTGCATATAGGAGGGATCCTCCTCATCATCATCAAGTCCGGCTCTGCTTCACGAGCATCGCCATCATCTGAAACTAAAATAGGGACTGGTGGGTGTCCGAAACACCATCCCGTAACGTGGGATTGAGTAGCTAACTCAGTGGAATCATAGAGCAAAGTTTAACATGTTATCAAATCCATCACGCGATAATGATAAAGTAAGCAAAACAAACATTCCTATATACTGTGATTAATGCATGCATGAAATGACATGATGGATGCCCTCACCGACATACTCCCTCATGCGGCACCATCTTACGCCCGCGGCATGCTTGCGTTCCTCAGTGCTCCACATCTTCCAGGCACATGTAGTGCGATATGGATAATGATTACCGAGTTGTTATTAGTCCTTTTCATACAGCAGCATTAGAAAACTAAGGTACCTCCCTTATATCAATACACAAACAATGATCCTGTCTAGGGTCGTCACTCCTAGTAATCTCATACGATGATATATTTCTAGGTCACTGCAAGGGCTGCTAGGGCTATTGCACGCACTCGTTGCACAGCTCCCCCATCACCTTATCAATACAGGCCTAGTTTATATCCTTAAGACTGCATCAGGACTCGTCGCCCCCATGCGGTGTTAGGATAAACTCAAGGTCACTACAAAAGGCTGCCATGACTGTTGCTTGCACTCGTTGCTCCACTCCCCCATCACCTTATCAATGTAGGCTTACAGCAAGAATATAGTGTCCCATACCACCATAATATGCTCAGAGTAGAGTGCTCACTGGTCATTACGGGGAGGTTTGTGGCCCCAGCGTAGGCCAACAGCTTGACCACGGTGTCCCATACCACCATGCCCGGCTCATGAGTCTTAGGGGATCGAGGTACCAAGGTTAGAGGGGCTTTCCACTGGTAAGTTTAGTACCCTAGGTTCAAGCAGTTATGACGAATACAAGGTGAACATACAATGGTCAGTCAGGCTACTTGATGAGTCCGACTAGCACGAGCGCATGTTGAATCGATCGACATGAAGTGCAGAAGCACTTCGTGTGGCCTAACCACTGCCGACGACTCTAGTACGACTCGGGTTCATCATACACCTCCTTCGTGGCGAATAGAAGCCAACCACGAATACAAATCTGTTATCGACTGCCTGGACTAGAGTATAGCCCTAAGCACATGAAATGTGAATCAATAATCATATGAGATAGACAGAATTGAAATAACAAGTGATTCAAGCATGTTAGCAACATGTTATAAGATACAACATATGCAATTTAACCATACACAAGCATTTCATATATATAAGGTAATCAATTCAAATAAACAAATATGAAGGAATCATATACTGTAACACCCCGGATTTTGGCTAATCTGGGATTAGACGTCCTTAGGCAATGGGTTAACTAAAACACCTGAGAAATCGCTTAGAACCCAATTCCATAGCCAAAGAAATCACGTAGGATAAATTCCTTTGGAAAATAAGTGTAAGTTAGCTAGCGCGACGCTAAAGTAGCTGAGAAATAGTCCCTGATCACTTTAAATACGTTCTACAAGACCCAAATCGAGTAGAACCAATGACTCTATAATACTCTATAACCTGGGATCAAACTCTAAACCGGTTTGTTCTCTGGACCGCTTTGAATCTTTGTATTGGATCTAGACCACGCGTCGAAAGTCCGATACCTCCTATCTTAGACCGTTAGAACCGCCTAGATGGACTTGACACTCATTTCGAAAATCAAGTCAAACCGATAATCACAGGCCATTTCATTGAGCCTGGATCGAAGAGAGTGCGAATAGGGACAGAATTAGAATTTCAAATTCAAATCTGGCACACGACTTGACGCGTCAGTATTGAGCGTTCTGGCCATCAGAATTCAGCTAGATTACACCCTCGGATCAGGAGAAATTTCTATTTTATATCATGAGACTTTCAGCCCTGATCTACGTGCGGTGACCGCTGAACTGAAACTGGTCCGCCACGTGCGATCCGCGGACCCAGCCGGACTGAAAACTTAATACGTGCTAGATCTGGTATGCGTGAGCTTAAGTCCGATCACATTCGGCCAGGGGACCACCAGAAAGCATCTTTTGGACCGAAACAGCCCCGAATTGGATATGCACTAAGTAAACTTCATCCCCGAGCCTATTTCGGGAATTTTTAAGCTTATAAAAGGGGTTGAAACCCTCACTCCTCTCTCCCATCCAAAATTACAAAAAGCCCTAGATTGGGAGAGAGAAAAGGTGAGAGTTTGTGAGAGAGAGTGGGAGTGATTTTCCTGCCACCTGCTGCTACTGCTGCACATGCTTAGGCGACGCACTCCGATCACTTTTCCGGTGATTCCAACGTACTTCTAGGTAAGGAAAACCCTAACCACTTGCTGATTTAGGGATTTCTTCGATTCAAATAGAATAGTAGCTGATGTACATGTGTATCAGGTTGTCTGATCGCCATAGACGAAGCGTATACGCTCCGTTCGAATCACTTCACCTATAAGAAAAAAGGTGCAGATTTTAGACGCTTTGATTGACTGTTTCCAAAGCTTTCAATGTCGTTTAATAGTAGATTCTCAACGGTAACGCCGTTTGACATGTACAGCATGCTGTCCGTTTCCTGTTTCATAAACCAACGAAGAATATGAGATTTAGGGCATTTTAGTCATTTGTAGGAAGTACTGTTTTTACTCATATTTTGCTAATGTGATTGACATGGTTTATTGTCGCATTAGAATGTTAGGAATACATGCATAATTAGTTTGGCGAAGAGATTCGCCTAAATGCACACTTCGGGTCGACATACTATATGTAGACTTAAGTGTGTAGTGTAAGTGTTTGTATAAATGCTTGTATTAGTATGTATTGAATTAAATGGTGTTATGAATTAGTTTGAGATTGATTTCTCAATTAATATGCTGGTGTGAATGGTTTCCTACATGTTAGCCATATGCATGATTTCATAATATGAATGAAATGCTGTGCTTGACGATTCGCTTAAGCTGTATGTTATAACATGTGCTTGATGATTTCCTTATGATTTACTTTGAGATTGAGTTCTCAATTAATATGTTGATGGAGAGGATTTCCTATATGTTGGCGACATGCTTAATTTCATTATATGTGTGAAAGACATGTGTAAGATGATTTGCTTAAGTTGTATGTAATAACATGTGTTAACATGCTCACATGGTTGTATTTAATTTCCATTACCCTTACACAACTGCTGATGTGATTCTATGATTGTTTGGGACTATGCCTAGTCCAGGAAGTCGGTAACCGAGCGAATTCGTGGTTAGCTTATCTTCGCCACGAACGACGCGTCGATGAACGCGAGTCGTGTTTGGAGTTGACGGCAGTGGTTAGGCCACGTGAAGTGTTTTACGCACTTCATGTCGTTCGACTTGCGACGCGCTCGTGCTAGTCGAGCCCGTCAAGTAACCCGACTGGCCGTTGTATGTTCACCCTGCATGAGTCATAACTGCTTGAACCCAGGGTACTGAACTTACCATTGTAAACCCTGTTAACCATGGTACCTTGATCCATGAAGACTCACGAGTTGGGCATGGTGGTATGGGACACCGTGGTCGAGCTGTCGGCCTACGCTGGGGTCACAAACCTCCCCGTAGTGACCAGTGAGCACCTGTCTCGTGAGCAGATTATGGTGGTATGGGACACTATATTCTTGCTGTCGGCCTACATTGATAAGGTGATGGGGGAGCGGTGCAACGAATGCGAACAACAGCCCTGGCAGCCCTTTGTAGTGACCGCGAGTGTATTCTGAGTCTACGGGAGGCGACGACCCTTCAGTAGCAGTAGAGTACAGTAGGCCTGTATTGATAAGGTGATGGGGGAGCGGTGCAACGAGTGCGTGCAACAGCCCTGACAGCCCTTGCAGCGACCTACAAAATATACATCGTATGAGATTACTAGGAGTGACGACCCTAGACAGGATCTGTGTTGGGATTGATATAAGGGAGGTACCTTAGTTTCCCAATCCTACTGTTTGAATGGACTAATAATAACTTGGAAATCATATCACCATAACATTGCATGTGCCTGGAAGATGTGGAGCACTCTAGGGAGTGTGGCATGCCGCGGTCGTAAGATGTTGCCGTATGAGGGAGATCGTTGGTGAGGGCATACATCACGTCATGTCATATTGCATTAACAACAGTATTAGGATTGTTTGATTTACTGCTTTACTATTATCGCATGATTAATTTGATAACATGCTAATCTCTGCTCTCTTATCCCACTGAGTTGATCACTCACTCTCACGTTACGGGATGGTGTTTCCGGACACCCACGGTCCTTATTGTGATTGCAGATGATGGCGCGGCCTGCGAGGCGGAGCTGGACTTGATGATGATGAGGAGAATTCCTCCTTTATGCGTGATCTGATTGATGGGATTACATGGAGGTTGATTAGATACCTTGACACTTGTCATTTTATATTTTTAGAGCACTCATGTATATTCCTTTTTGTTCACTTTTGGATCATACATATATGTATATAACCTGGTAATATGTTCACACTCTGGAGACATACAACAATTTACATATGTTATACCTACTATCGCAGTCTTCCGCTTGCAAATTTAATAGTTTCTGGAGTATGATATGCTGTTCTGGCTTAATCTCACTCATGTTTAATACATTATCATAGACAACATTCAATCATACATATCTATGTTGCATAAATAACATTTTGGAACTCGGGAGTGGAGTTTTTACTCGACCCCCCGATTTTCGGGATGTTACATATACATCACCCAAAGAGTTGAGAATCCTATCTCAACGCTTATCTACAACCTCATATACTCAATACTTACTTATACAAACATTTATACAAAAACTTAGACTACAAAACCCCAACGTACTTGACGTATGTTGATTTCAACATGTAATATGACAGATCCTTATATCAAGGAGATGTCTAATACAAAACAATCATGTTCTTACATTCAAAACATATGGCAGGAAAAAATCATATTGATTTAGGCATTTCAACAAACACTTTGTCTACACACTTTAGTCTACATAGCATATGTCGGCCAATATGTGCATTAGGGCGAATCTCTTCGCCAAACAGATCATACATCCATAACTAGTATAAATACACGGCAAATACCCATGGCAATCATATCGGCAAAATACATACGTATACAGTATTTCCTACAAATACTCAAAATACCCTAAATCTCATATTCTTCGTACGTATTCGAAATGAAAAATGGACAGCATGTTGTACATGTCAAATAGCATTCTTGTCAACAATCTACCATTAAATGGCATTGAAAGCTTTGAAAATCGGTAATTTAAGCATCTAAGATCCGCACCTTTCATCGTAGAAGTATAACGAATCGAACAGGAAGTCTACGCTTCGTCAACGGCGATATGACGACCTAATTCACAAGATACATCAGCTACTTCGCTACTTGTATTGATAGAATCCCTAAAACAGGTTAAGGTGAAGGTTTTTTTTTACCTAGAACGAAGTCGGAGTCACCGGGAAAGTGATACAGAAGGGTGGATTTGGCACGTAGAGCAGCAGGGAAGAATCCCAGGAAAAATCACCAGCTTCTCCCTCACTCTCTCTCTCTCTCTCTCTCTTTTCTCTCTTCTCTCCTAGCGGTTTCCCCAAATTCGTATGGGTTAGAAAGCTAAGGGTTTAAGCCCCTTTTATAAGCCCGAACATAACCAAAACAGACTCCAAGTCAAGGTATACTTGGGTTATAGCCAAATCGGATCTTTTCCGATCCAAAAGAGCATTTCGGGAGGTCCCCTGGCCGAATGCGGTCGGACTTAAGCTCATGAATATTGGATCCTGCTCACACCAAGTTTTCAGTCCGATAGAGTTCCCAGATCGCATGTGGCGGACCAGTTTCAGTTCAGCGGTCATAGAGACTCGATCGAGGATTCCAAGTACATTGACCTGGGTGAGAAATGTTCCCTCATCCGAGGGTGTATTTGGGTCAGATTTTGACGGTCTGAATGCTTATACTCAACCCGCAAGCAAAACGTGCTAGATTTATTTAAATGACATTTAATTTTTAATGAATTTCACTCTTTCTCACACTCCTTGCTCTAGGCTCAATGAAATAGCCTCAGAACATCAATTGGTCTTGATTTTCAAAATGATTGTCAAGTCCAACAAGGTGGTCGTAATCGTCTAAGATTATCATTATCGGACTTTCGACGCGCGGTCTAGATCCAATACAAAGTTTCAAAGGGTTCATGAGGGCAAACGGGTTTAGCGTTTGATCCTGGATTTTAGGGTAAGATAACGTCAATGGTTCTACAGGTTTTGGGTCTTACAGATCATATTTAAAGCGATCAGTGCTAATTTCACAGCTAATCTAACGTAGCGCTGGCTAATTCACGTTAAATTTCTAAAGAATTTCATTCTAAACGATTTCTTGGCTTTGAAATTGGGTTCTGAGAGGTTACCAAGGTGTTATGGTTGACCCATTGCCTAAGGACTTATAATCCCAGGTTGGCAAAAATTCAGGGTGTTACAATCTACCCCCCTTGAAACAAAATTTCATCCCTAAAATTAGCTAAGGGTAATGAGTCCCTAATGAGACTTTAGTATTGACATTCTAAGGATGGTTCAAATCCTATTTAATGACATAGCCTTACGTATAACCTAAATCAACTGTTTCGATCCTGGGCCAGTGGAAAAGAGGCCAACCACGCTTCCGCTGCGCCACTCTTATCTAACGGTTGCATTGACTGACCTAACTAGATTGGGCTCAAAATGTTCTACCCCCCTTAAAACTTAGTTCTACTTAAGGCTCAAGAATCTATGTCTCTATTCGTATATCGGAACGAGGTGTAACTTAGGGCCTATCTTTAACATGAAATGGAAAACAACCTCTCACTACATTGGTCTTCCTTTGCTAATGATGCGTTCTATAGCATTAGTACCTATGGTTGTAGAAAAAAGCTGAAGTGATGGGTGTTGTGGTTGATTTCAAGGACGGATGTGAGTTTGTGGCAAGAGGTCTAATCTCTATTAGTTGTATGTCCTCAACATTTCCCAAAGGCAAAGTAATAACTTTTGGTTGTAGGTGGTCGGGCCAACACGGAAGAAAAGTAGTGTAGTGGGTCTGAGCTGGATACATTAAACCTTTTGTCTAATCAGGACAGAAAACTCGTTGTATCAGTTCTTAATCCGAGTCGATGCCGATCTTTTGCTTGATCAGAGCATTGGATTCATTGGTAACTACTAGGATTAAGAAATCGATTCAAACCACGAATACATCGCATTGCTAATCCCATGTCGGGATTGGGAGTGGTCTCAAGTTGTGTGAACTGGGACCGCATTGCTAATCCCATGTCGGGATTGGGAGTGGCATGCTTGGTAGGTGGGTGGGGTGGGATAAAAATTTATTTGTAAGCTTAATCCTGCGATTTACTTTTAATCGTATACATTCCAATCATGGTAGTGGAAACCATAGGATATACCCAATCTAGGGACAATACCTTACAACGAACGAAATGGCATGCACTTCATTTAATAAAATTTGCCACAATACATGGAATAAAATTCCACATGCATTATGACACGACTGTGGCTATGCTAAGCCCAAACCACTAAGCACAACACATTTTCTACCTATGACATCACTAGACCCATCAACAACCAAACATAAAAATCCTTAAAACGGTATTCAAATAATCTACAGGACAATGGCATAGATGCCTAATTCTACCAAAGGACTTCTACCACAGTCTCGACTTACCTTCTTTAATACTGTCTGTTGCCCATTAGAGCTCTATCGGCCATGTATTCTCAATACTCCTCAAGCGAAGAAAGTGGAGAAAAAGGCTAGATTAGCCTCTACAAAGCCATGAAAAATGAAGGAAATGGTGAAAAATGGCTGTCCTAAAGGGATAAAACGAATCTAGGCCCTATAGAGGAGTGAATCAGGCCCTCAAAGGCTAGGATTTCAGAGGGAAAAGAGCAAAATTGGTTGGGATGGAGGCTCACCCGATTTTTAGCCTTCAATGGAGGATGGGAGAGCTCCAAATGATGAGAATGGAGAGAGAAGGGAGCTTGTATGGCTGTGAGTGATGGAGTGGCGTCGGTTGAGGCAGAAAACGAGACTGGAGGTGGTTTGAAATGGAATTTGGGAGGGGAGGCAGCAAAAACGTGAGAAGGGAGAACTTGGGAGGCATTTTTGTGAAGGAGGTGAGTGTTTGGGGCACTTTTAAGGGATGACCCACATGTAGGGGGGTACCCTACCCACCAAAGTGCGTCGGCCAGACGCCCGGCCCGAGTGGGGCCCACTGTACGGCGAGGCCTCGCTGAGCCGGCAAGGTCCTCGCCGACCATCTTGAAAATTGGCAAGGCCCAGCCATCTGGGAGTGGTCCCCCAGTCCTATGGTCCCCAAAAATGCATGGGTCCCACCTCAGATCATTCCGGATTAGCGCGGGTAGGCCCACGACTCCGTTTGAGGCGTTTCGGGGCTAATTTGTAAAACGGAATGAGTTTATATGACTTGTAACATATGATTTTGGGGTAGGAGAGGCTAATCCATCCAAATAACTCATTAGTTCTACGAGATTCCCTAATCGTAATGGCTAAAAGTCTAATCTACACATATATTTACTATTCATAGTAAATTTTTATTTAAGTATGATTCTCCATCATTTTTACATTAGGATTTATGTCTAGTATGAAAGGACTTAGAAAGAGTTGAATAATGGGGTGGTTAAAGGAGAGATTCTGAAGGAATTGGATAAAAAAAGGGGTTTTAGGCCTTGAGATTGAGTGTAACATGTTGGGGTTGCCCCAAAACTCAAGGACATCCATTTTCAAGTTAGAAATTCTTCAGGGAATGACTCAAACCCGTCGACTCATGACCTAGAGGCGACTTAGGTTGCTTCACGCGACTGAAGACATGTTATGGCCTAAATTACCGTATAGTCTCACCTATAGGTGAAACTTGAGATTCTAATGTGGTTTCTAAGTTTCCAACACCCCCTTCCTAAGTCAGAGTGCGTCAGTGTGTGTTTTGTTACCATAACCCAGGTCCAGTTTAATCCAAATCATGTTCTGATCCATCTGTAACGCCCTGAAAATTGGGAGTCGGGTAGAAACCCAACTCCCGAGTTCCAAACATCAATTATACAACATTTTCAATGATGGATGAATGTCGGCTATAATAGTACATAAAACATGAGGTGGATCAAGCCAAAACAGCATATCATACTCCAGAGACAGTTAATTTAGCAGCGGAAGAATGTGATAGATATATAGAATATATGAACTGTTGTGAGTCTCCAGAGTGTGAACATGTTACCAGGTTAAACATATACATGTATACTCCAAATACGAGAAAAAAGGATATACATGGGTGTAAAAATAAAGGGCAAAATACCACGTGTGCTGGCAGCTAATCAGTAACCCTGTAACCCCGTCAATCAGAACCTGTATGTAGGAGGGATCCTCCTCATCATCATCAAGTCCGGCTCTGCTTCGCGATCATCGCCATCATCTGAAACTAAAATAGAGACTGGTGGGTGTTCGGAACACCATCCCGTAACGTGGGAGTGAGTAGCTAACTCAGTGGAATCATATAGCAAAGATTAACATGTTATCAAATCCATCACGCGATAATGATAAAGCAAGCAAAACAAACATTCCTATATACTGTGATTAATGCATGTATGAAATGACATGATGGATGCCCTCACCGACATACTTCCTCATGCGGCACCATCTTACTCCCGCGGCATGCTTGCGTTCCTCAGTGCTCCACATCTTTCAGGCACATGCAGTGCGATATGGATAATGATTACCGAGTTGTTATTAGTCCTTTTCATACAGAAGGATTGGAAAACTAAGGTACCTCCCTTATATCAATACCCAAACAATGATCCTTTCTAGGGTCGTCACTCCTAGTAATTGCATACGAGATATATTTCTACGTCACTGCAAGGGCTGCCAGGGCTGTTGCACGCACTCGTTGCATCGCTCACCCATCACCTTATCAATACAGGCCTAGTTTATATCCTTAAGACTGCATCAGGACTCGTCGCCCCCATGCGCTGTCAGGATAAACTCAAGGTCACTACAAAGGGCTGCTAGGGCTGTTGCTCGCACTCATTGCTCCACTCCCCCATCACTTTATCAATGTAGCCCGACAGCAAGAATATAGTGTCCTATACCACCATAATCTGCTCAAAGTAGGGTGCTCACTGGTCACTACGAGGAGGTTTGTGGCCCCAGCGTGGGCCAACAGCTCGACCACGGTGTCCCATACTACCATGCCCGGCTCATGAGTCTTAAGGGATCGAGGTACCAAGGTTAGAGGGACTTTTCAATGGTAAGTTTAGTACCCTAGGTTCAAGCAGTTATGACGAATACAAGGTGAACATACAATGGTCAGTCGGGCTACTTGATGAGTCCGATTAGCATGAGCGCATGTTGAATCGACCGACAGGAAGTGCAGAAGCACTTCGTGTGGCCTAACCACTGTCGACGACTCTAGTATGACTCGGATTTGTCATACACATCCTTCGTGGCGAATAGAAGCCAACCACGAATACAAATCTGTTACCGACTGCCTGTACTAGAGTATAACCCCAAGCACATGAAATGTGAATCAGTAATCATATGAGATAGACAGAATTGAAATAACAAGTGATTCAAGCATGTTAGCAACATGTTATAAGATACAACATATGCAATTTAACCATACACAAGCATTTCATATATATAAGATAATCAATTCAAATAAACAAACATGGAGGAAATCATATACATCACCCAAAGAGTTGAGAATCCTATCTCAACGCTTATCTACAACCTCATATACTCAATACTTACTTATACAAACATTTAAACAAACACTTAGACTACACAACTCCAACGTACTTGATGTATGTTGATTTCAACATGTAATATGACAAATCCTTATATCAAGGAGATGTCTAATACACAACAATCATGTTCTTACATTCAAAACATATGGCAGGCAAAAATCATATTGATTTAGGCATTTCAACAAACACTTTGTCTAACTTTAGTCTACATAGCATATGTCGGCCAATATGTGCATTAGGGCGAATCTCTTCGCCAAACAGATCATACATCCATAAATAGTATAAATACATGGAAAGTACCCATGGCAATCATATCGAAAAAATACGTATGTATACAGTATTTCCTACAAATACCCAAAATACCCTACATCTCATATTCTTCGTACGTATTCGAAATGAAAAACGAACAGCATGTTGTACATGTCAAATAGCATTCTTGTCAACAATCTACCATTAAATGGCTTTAAAATCTTTAAAAATCGGTAATCTAAGCATCTAAGATCCACACCTTTCACTGTAGAAGTGTAACGAATCGAACAGGAAGTCTATGCTTCGTCAACGGCGATATGACGACCTAATTCACAAGATACATCAGCTACTTCGCTACTTGTATTGATAGAATCCCTAAAACAGGTTAAAGTGAAGGTTTTTTTTTACCTAGAACGAAGTCGGAGTCACCGGGAAAGTGATACAGAAGGGTGGATTTGGCACGTAGAGCAGCAGGGAAGAATCCCAGGAAAAATCACCAGCTTCTCCCTCACACACTCTCTCTCTTTTCTCTCTTCTCTCCTAGCGGTTTCCCCAAATTCGTATGGGTTAGAAAGCTAAGGGTTTAAGCCCCTTTTATAAGCCCAAACATAACCAAAACAGACTCCAAGTCAAGGTATACTTGGGTTATAGCCAAATCGGATCTTTTTCGATCCAAAAGAGCATTCGGGAGGTCCCCTGGCCGAATGCGGTCAGACTTAAGCTCATGGATATTGGATCCTGCTCACAATAAGTTTTTAGTCCAATAGAGTTTCCAGATCGCACGTGGCGGACCAGTTTCAGTTCAGCGGTCACAGAGACTCGATCGAGGATTCCAAGTACACTGACCTGGGTGAGAAATGTTTCCTCATCCGAGGGTGTATTTGGGTCAGATTTCGATGGTCTGAATGCTTATACTTAACACGCAAGCGAAACGTGCCAGATTTATTTAAATGACATTTAATTTTTAATGAATTTCACTCTTTCTCACACTCCTTGCTCCAGGCTCAATGAATGTAACGCCCGTGAAAAATCCATACTTGGGCCCGAGTACCAACTCGACCCGAAATTGAGTAGAATTAACTTCCATGGAAATTAAGCGTAAGTTAGCTAGCGCAACGCTGGAGTGGCTGGGAAATGGTCCCTGATCACTTTAAATACGTTCTACAAGACCCAAATTGAGTAGAACCAACGACTCTATAATACTCTATAACCTCGGATCAAACTCTAAGCAGGTTTGGTCTCTGGACCGCTTTGAACTTTTGTATTGGATGTAGACCGTATGTCGAAAGTCCGATACTTCCTATCTTAGACCGTTAGAACCGCCTTGTTGGACTTGATACTCATTTCGAAAATTAAGTCCAACCGACAATCGCAGGCTATTTCATTGAGCCCGGACTGAAGAGAGTGCGAATAGGGACAGAATTGAAATTTTAAATTTAAATCTGGCACACGACTTGACGCGTCAGTATTAAGCGCTCTGACCGTCAGAATTTATCCAGATTACACCCTTGGATCAGGAAAAATTTCTATTTATTATCATGAGACTTTCAGCCCTGATCTATGTGCGGTGACCGCTGAACTGAAACTGGTCCGCCACGTGCGATCTGCGAACCCTGCCAGACTGAAAACTTAGTACGTGCTATATCTGATACGCATGAGCTTAAGTCCGATCGCAATCGACTAGGGGACCATCAGAAAGCAACTTTTGGACCGAAACAGCCCCGAAATGGATAGGCACTAAGTAAACTTCGTTCCGGAGCCTGTTTCTGGCATTTTTAAGCTTATAAAAGCGGTTGAAACCCTCATTCCTCTCTCCCATCCGAAAATTGCAAAACCTAGATTTGGGGAGAGAGAAAAGGAGAGAGTTTGAGAGAGGAAGTGGGAGGATTTTTCCAGCCTTCGTGCCGCTACTTCCACGTGCTACAGCAACTCTTCCCAATCACCTGGCCTGTGATTTCTCCACTTTATCAGGTATGAAACAACCCTAGAACTTGCTGATTTAGGGGTTACTTAGATTCATAGCGTATTAGCTAACGTAACTTGTAAAATAGGTTCTCCTACTGCCGTAGACGAAGCGTACGCGCTCCGTTCAAAATCACGCATCCGTAAGACATAAGGTGAGGATTTTAGACGCTTTGATTAACAGTTTACAACGCTTTCAATGTTGTTTAATAGTAGATTATCGACGGCATCGCCGTTTGACATGTACAACATGCTCTCCGTTTCCTGTTTCGTAAATTAACGAAGAATATGAGATTTAGGGCATTTTAGTCATTTGTAGGAAGTACGGTTTACATTCATATTTTGCTGATGTGATTAACATGGTTTGTTGTTGCATTAGGGAGTTAGGAATGCGTGCACAATTAGTTTGGCGAAGAGATTCGCCTAGTTGCGCACTTTGGGTCGACATACTATATGTAGACTTAAGTGTGTTGTGTATGTGTTTGTATAAATGCTTGTATTAGTATGTATTGAATTAAATGATGTTATGTGGTAGTTTGAGATTGATTTCTCAGTTAATATGCTGACCTAAATGATTTCCTACATGTTGACCATATGCATGATTTCATTACATGCATGGAATGTATGTGTTTGAAGATTTGCTTAAGTTGAATGTTATAACATGTGTTAACATGCTCACATGATTGTATTTCAATTCCAATACTCTTACATAAACTGCTGATGTGATTCCATAAGTATTTGGGACTAGACTTAGTCCACGCAGTCGATAACCTAGCGAATTCGTGGCTGACTGGTCATAGCCACGAATGACGCGTCGATGAACGCGATTCGTGTTTGGAGTTGGCGGCAGTGGTTAGGCCACGCGAAGTGTTTTACGCACTTTATGTCGTTCGACTTGAGATGCGATCGCGCTAGTCGAGCCCGTCAAGTAACCCGACTGGCCGATGTATGTTCACCTTGTATGAGTCATAACTGCTTGAACCTAGGGTACTGAACTTACCACTGTAAACCCTGTTAACCATGGTACCTTGATCCACGAAGACTCATGAGCCGGGCATGGTGGTATGGGACACCGTGGTCGAGCTGTCGGCCTACGCTGGGGCCACAAACCTCCTCTTAGTGACCAGTGAGCACCTAGACTCGTGAGCAGATTATGGTGATATGGGACACTATATTCTAGCTGTCGGCCTACACTGATCAGGCGACGAGTCCTTTGTAGTGACCGCGAGCGTACTCTGAGTCCACGGGAGACGACGACCCTTCCGTTGCAGTAGAGTACGGTAGGCCTGTATTGATGAGGTGATGGGGGAGCGGTGCAACGAGTGTGAGGAACAGCCCTGGCAGCCCTTGCAGCGACCTACATAAATATACCTCGTATGAGATTACTAGGAGTGACGACCCTAGACAGGATCTGTGTTGGGATTGATATAAGGGAAGTACCTTAGTTTTCCAATCCTGCTGTTTGAATGGACTAATAATAACTTGGAAATCATATCACCATGCCATTGCATGTGCCTGAAAGATGTGGAGCACTTGAGGGTCGATTGCATGCCGCGGTCGTAAGATGTTGCCGTATGAGGGAGATCGTCGGTGAGGGCATACATCACGTCATGTCATCTTGCATTAACAACAGTATTAGGATTGTCTGATTTAATGCTTTACTATTATCACATGATTGAATTGGGAACATGTTAATCTTTGTTCTATGATTCCACTGAGTTGATCACTCACTCCCACGTTACGGGTGGTGTTTGCAACACCCACCAGACCCTGTTGTAGATGCAGGTGAGGCTGAGATCCAGGAGGCAGAGCCAGACTTTGACGAGGACCAGGACGAGTTCTCGTACATGCAGTATCACGACGGCTTTGCGTAGGCGACCTGGATCGATGGGATTTCAGTGGGACTATTTTGGATATTTATTTTATTCATTTATATTATATGAGACTCAGAGATGTAGTCATACTTTGGAGACAGATGAGATTTACTTTGTTTTTTTTCATACAGTGATATATATATTGTTTAGTCTTCCGCTTGCTTTTATCATTGGATCTGAAGTATGAATTGCAGTTTTGGTATACTTTTACTCATGTGAATGCTTTAAATCAGACAACATTGAATCATAATCATTTTTGTTGCATAAGTGACGGTCTGGAACTCAGGAGTTGAGTTTATACACGACCCGCGATTTTCAGGGTGTTACAATGAAATAGCCTCAGAACATCAGTTGGGCTTGATTTTCAAAATGATTATCAATTCCAACAAGGCGGTCGTAATCGTCTAAGATTATCGCTATTGGACTTTGGACGCGCGGTCTAGTTCCAATACAAAGTTTTAAAGGGTTCCTGACGGCAAACGTGTTTAGTGTTTGATCCTGAATTTCAGGGTAAGATAGCGTCAATGGTTTTACAGGTTTTGGGTCTTACAGATCGTATTTAAAGCGATCAGTTCTAATTTCACAGCTAATTTAATGTAGCGCTGGCTAATTCATGTTAAATTTCTAAAGAATTTCATTCTAAATGATTTCTTGGCTTTGGAATTGGGTTCTGAGAGGTTACCAAGGTATAATGGTTGACCCATTGCCTAAGGACGTCTAATCCCAGGTTGGCAAAAATCTGGGGTGTTACATGTTATAGGAGAGACTTATAGAGTTAGACTTTAATAGCTCCTTGAGTAGATCAATTATTTTTTCAGCCAATGGATTTCGATTTTGAAAAATAAAGTTGACATGGCTACCTTTAGGTTTTTGAAAAGTCCTTGAATTTTTGGAAAAACCTTGATAAGTATTCTTTTCTTTTGAGATTGAAGACTCTCCTATTACAAATTTAGGAGCAATGTTCTTTTGTTTAGGAGATGTATTCTTATCACATTTTCTTGATCCGAACAATAATTTTTCCAATTTAGGATCACCTTGGGCATATCTCCATGTGTCTTTCAAACTCAGAAGAGAAGCTACCTCTTTTTTGAGTTTCTCATTTTCAGATCTCAAATGTTCAATTTTGGAGGTTTTGAAATCTAAATCACCTTTGGTCTTTTCAAAAGAATCAGAAATATGAGACTTTTCTAACACGAGAGACTCATAATCTTCCTTAAGCTAAGAAAATTTTTCTTTTTGTAATTTAAGCTTGATGACAATTTTACAACTCTCCTTATAAAGGGCATTATAAGCATCCTGAAGATCATCTTCATTATCGCAATCACTATTCTGATTTTCTTCACTAGATATATCATCATTATCTGAAAAAGTGATCTTGGCTAGAGCCCTAAGGGCTTTAAATCATTGCCCGACTCAGTTTCAGAATCTTCTGATTTAGAAGAGGATTCAGAATCAGACGATTCATCCCAAGTAGCCATCATGCTTTTCTTTTTTGATTTGTCCTTTTTAGGACATTTGTTAGCTAAGTGCACATACTCTTGACAATTGTAACATTGACTATCTTTCAAAGATTTTCGAGCTCTAGGTTTAGATCGTCTCTTATCATTTGTCTTTTGAAAATCAACTTTTTCTTACTTTTGAAGATTTTGTAAAACTTTTTTGCTAAAAGCGCCATATCATCTTCAAAATTTTCTGAATCCAAAATACTCTCTAGTGAAACATTTTTAGATGATTTGAGAGCAATTAATTTTTCGTTAGGAGCTTTAAAGGACAACTCGTAGGTTTGAAGAGAACCAACTAGTTCCTCAACCCTCATGGTATTCGTATCACGAAGTTCCTGAATCGCGGTCACTTTAGAATTGAACCGTTCAGGAAGTGAGCATAGTATCTTTGCGCACACTTTACTTTCTGGAATTCTATCACCAAGACCCCACATAGAGTTCACAATGTCATTCAATCTAGTGTAGAAGTCCATAAACATCTCATTCTCTTCCATATAAATTTCTTCAAATTTAGTTGTGAGGAGTTGGACTTTAGATTTCTTGACAATTGATGTACCCTCGTGTGTCATTTCTAATACATCCCATGCTTTTTTTGCATTTTCACATGAGATAATTCTTTTGAATTCATCTAGTGA
The DNA here is from genome assembly GCA_037074715.1 of Magnolia kwangsiensis. Taxonomy (NCBI): domain Eukaryota; kingdom Viridiplantae; phylum Streptophyta; class Magnoliopsida; order Magnoliales; family Magnoliaceae; genus Magnolia; species Magnolia kwangsiensis. The sequence continues at coordinate 74,119,396 of CM073575.1, read as the reverse complement.
TAATGCACAAGTAATTGCATTTAGTGCTTTTGCATTGGCACTACTCTCACTTTTCTGAAGTGTGGTCTAAAGAGAATAAGCCGTTACTTTCATAGATTTTGAACCATCTTCATTAGTTACTGCAGTGGTAGAAGGGTTTCAATCATTCACTGTGGCCAGCCACACACTTTCATCCAAGGATTTGAGGAAGATCCTCATCCTGGCTTTCAAATAGGAAAAGTTTGTGCCATTAAAAGGTGGTGGCCTAGTGACTAATAGGCTATCAAAATTTGACATCTTAATATAGCTTAGATCGTTAGCTCAGGAAATAATTCCAATAAATAAACAATAAGCACGAGCTATTAGGCTCTGATACCACTTGAAAGGGGCCTAGCTATATGCCCTAGAGGGGGGGTGAATAGGACAATGCCAAATAAAACTAAAACAACGGAATAATAAAAGAAATAAAGCACAATGCTTAATTGAAATAAATCTTAATAGCCTGAAATAAAGAGAATAATACTATATCAGTTCTAAGGACAACCTTACACCAAAAACCAAAGGTTTAAGGTAGGACAACCTTATTTCTAGAACGTCCTTGTGTCACAAACCAATGAGGAATGAAAAGGCAAAGCAATCAAAATAACTTGCAGAAATAAATCCTAAGTTATTAGAACATTCCCCACACTTGCTTGGAATAAAAAGATTACAACATTCATCCACGAATACAAATCACAAAGCTGAATGAATAAAGAAATGAAAGAATAAAGTACATCCACAACATAACGATATATAGTGGTTCGCCTGTGTGTACACCAACTGTTATCCAATAACCACACAGAATGCTACTCTAGTCCTAATATCCTCACACAGGGGATATTAGCATGCACTATCAAAATAGGTTTCACAGGTTCACCTAACACCTTCACAATTATGTCTTTGATCTCGGGCTTACACAATCCAAAAACCCACACAGTCTGAGTTTTATGGTTCTCCTTAGATAACCAATACAATGAGATTTTTTTGGCAAATCTCAAACAAAACCAAAGAAAGTAAATTACACAAATGTAAAATACCTAAATCTCCTTTTGAAGTAGCCCGGTAGAACCAATCGAAGTAGAAGTTTGATTCAACGTTCAAAGTCCAATACTCACTTTAAGAATGGTTCTAAGTCTAATTGATTTCAAATTTAAAGGGCTAGTTCTATTTGATTTTGAATCTAAGAAGAAGGAATATCAGAAATTCCCCTTTTCAAATATGATTGGAATGTAGATCAAAATCAAATAATAAACAAGCTAGCAAAAGGAATATTAAATGAGCACAAAGTAGCTTAAAAACAACACAAACTTATCTCAGAGTATAGCATAAAGAATGCTTGAATAGAATTGATTTTCATTACTAAAACTCTGAAGTTCGTGCTCTATTTATAGCCTAAAAAATCCCATCTACGACTGGTCTTAGGATCCTAGGACTGGTCGTAGCTTCAAAGATTTTCAAAGATTTTCACGGGATAAGGATTAACTGTTCCACGACTGGTCTTAGGTAGCCTACGACCGGTCGTGGGCCACCTACGACTGGTCGTGGGTCACCTGCGACCGGTCGTAGGACCCCCAATTTAGTTGCTGGAGTTTGAGTCGTAGGGCTAAGACTGGTCGAAGGACGAGTCATACAGCTCACAGGACTGGTCGTAGGATGTTCAGGACTGGTCGTAGGACAACCAAAAAGATTCAAAAATCTTCAACAACCTAGGACTGGTCCTGAAAAACTTAAGACTGGTCGAAGCAAAGCTAGGACTTGTCTTAGAACAGCCCGAACAAGAATATTAAAATATACGAATTATGTATCCAGAATGACCTATAGTAAAGCCCATCTTAAGGTCAATCTAAGGTCAAACAAACCTTAAAAGTGAGATGGACATTGAAAGTCTGTACACTCAGATGACCCTTAAGAGAAGCTTGAGAATTTATGAATCTTGTTGTAGGCCTTCTTGAGCTTGATCTTGACTTGAACAAAGTCTTCTACTATACTTGAACTTGATTGTATCTTGAACATGCATACTTGAAGACTTCTATTCTTGAATTCTTCATTCATTACTTGAAACTTTCTTCATTTAAGTTCTTATCTTGAAATGCGATGTCTTGAAGCAATGAATAGTCTCAAACATGAAACACAAGATATACAAGACATAGATATAGGTTTTGGCACCACAAAATTTGACAACCAAAGGGATATGAATCATAGCACTTACACACTTGAAATTTGGATGCATCTAAAACTTGGATTGAACCCTCAACCAAGTGGGATGCACATGATGGAGGGGATGGATTTATGAACCACGCCTCGGTGGCCCAAAAAATGATTATGAATGCTTTAATGGAAGGAAACCCTCTCAACTTTTGTGTGTGGAGTGGCTCACAAGAGCCACATATTGACTTGATTTTAAGTCTCAAGCCCACCTTGAGTGTATGTCTCACATGTGCCAATGAATGAACTGCTTTAGTAAATGTTTATGACTCCACATGACATATGTACAGTCATATGAACTTTGATGTGTGATGTGTTATGTAAATAGGTGTTTTACAACCCTTGACCTTATAAAGTGCAAGGCTCACTTTTGCCCTGGTTGCTAGTTGATTTCCTAGGCCCAGTATGTGGCCCACTGATTTATATGTGTCTAATTCCTATTGTCCATTGGATAGTGGGTCTTACCTATTCATGTGTGTTGTTGTTGTGTTTATGGCCACCATCATGTGATCATGTGATAGGTGGATAATCCTAAATAGTACAAAATTTTCATGGTAGGCGCGGTCCTAAGTCATATGATCATGTGATATACTAATGGCCACCAAGCCATGTGATCCTGTAATTTCGAGTGGCCCACTTGCCTATGGAGGATTGTGAGGTTGTAGGGCCACTTCAACTTTATGAACTTGTGATTTCCTTGTGACCTTTCATTTATGTGAATTTAAGAGTTTTGTAACCATTGAACTCATGTGATCATTTATGTGGATGTAGCCACTCAATTATGTATGCTACTTGATCATCAATAATTACGATCTATGTGTGTATCCACTTAGACATGTGCGAATATAGTGTATGTGGGGTCTAAACCACATAATCATGCAGTGCCTCAACGACCACTAAATCATGTGAAATTGTGCGGTGTGTGCGGTCGGACCAAAATTGTGTGGGATTGGGTTGCTACCCTAGATTACCTTATTTTATAACGAGTGCACAAGCCTTCACCACTTGACACTTTGGTTAGAGTGCGACCCTAAGTAATAGGATCATGTAATTTGTGTTTAAACCCTTAAACATGTTTAATTATAATAAATATGTAGACTCTAGTGGTGTGAGGGTGTGATATACTTGTTTTGCCCATTAATCATTTAGGTATTTGATGTATGTATAGCCACCTAATCATAGGCAATGGTGGAGTTTATGTAGTCATCTAATTGTATGAATGTGAAATATATACAAGGCCACCTAACTGTATGAAATCAAGTGACATTGATGGCCATTCAACAACGTAGGTTTGTGCTTATCGCTATAGATACCGCCACTTGAATCACGTATGAACAAGTTGTACCCTAAACCGAATGTGATGTAAGGTCAAGGTCTTGGATTCTATGCGATGTAATCTCTAAACTGTAAATGGTATGATGAAATGTGATTCTTGACCCTTAATCATGTGACATCGAATATGAGTCATTAACTATGTAATGTGTGAAGTGGTTATAGTATAAGACTTATCATAATTAGTGTAGCCTTGTATTCATGTGTAGGATTATGATTGCTCAATTATACTTGAATATTTTGAAATGTGGACGCTAGATCATGATAGTAATCATATACAAGCTAAACTATGTGAAATTATGGTACTTACCGCCAGACCATGTGAAAGCTTAGTAAAGTGATTGCCCCATTATGTAAGCTATGAAGTAATGAAAATACATGACTATCCAACCTTACGTCCCTTATTATGACTAGTAGAGTGACATATGAGTGGCCACTTAACCACATGGAATTTTGATAATGGAGCGGCCATATGACCTTGTGAGCATACGAGAATTGTGTGATTACTCAGACTCGTGAACTATGCTAATGGTGTAACCTCTTGGGTATGTGAATTTAGGATGTGTGTTAGATTGATTATGGACCTTACCTTGATGTAAGCATTGCATATTTCACCACTTATCCATTAGGCTATCTAATCTTAGGACATGATTCTAAAATGACCTAGATCCAATTCCTAAATAAGTCGGACGATATAAATGTATAACTTTTGAACACTTGTGAACCCACTCAATGTACGTATTTTATCCACACTGTTCAATCATTTTTCCCACCAAACAGTTTAATGATGGAGCCTGCTGATGTGTGCCTTGTACATCTGAACTATTCTTCCTTGTACTACCTTAATTTATGTGAGATACCTATACTATCTACCTGTTGGGACCCACCGTAATGTTTATTTGTGGACCCATCTTCTTGTAGTACCATTTGGAAGTAGGACCCACTAGTTGTATAAGACAAACCCACATTATCCAACCGTGACTAACTCTTATGTGTATATTATATACTAAGTCGTTTAACTTAGAGCTCATTGTTTCTTATGAGTTTTACCTATTACTTTCAAACTATTGTAGAATTGCTACGACAACTAATTACAAACCCAACCTATTAACAGCTCACTTGAAGGTGAAGCCCTCTACAGTAATTGAGTTTCACCAGCACCATCCATCTTGCGGCTCATGTTATAATTATGCCTCTCATCTCATAATCACTTTGTAACATCCCGAAAATCGGGGGGTCGAGCAAAAACCCAACTCCCCAGTTCCAAAATGTTATTTATGCAACATAGATATGTATGATTGAATGTTGTCTGTGATAACGCATTAAACATGAGTGAGATTAAGCTAGAACAGCATATCATACTCCAGAGACAGTTAAATTAATAAGCGGAAGACTGTGATAGTATGTATAACATATATAAACTGTTGTATGCCTCCAGAGTGTGGATATGTTACCAGGTTATATACATACATGTATACTCCAAAAGTAGACAAAACGAATATACATGAGTGCGCTAAAAATATAAAATGACAAGTGTCAAAGTATCTAATCAACCTCCCTGTAATCCCGTCAATCAGAACACGCATAAAGGAGGGATCCTCCTCATCATCATCAAGTCCAGCTCCACCTCGCAGGCCGCGCCATCATTTGCAATCACAAAAGGGTCTGGGGGGTGTCCAGGAACACCGTCCCGTAACGTGGGAGTGAGTAGCTAACTCAGTGGAATAATAGAGCAAGGATTAACATGTTCTCAAATCAATCATGCGATAATAGTAAAGCAGTAATTCAAACATTCCTAATACTGTTGTTAATGCAATTATGACATGACGTGATGTATGCCCTCACCGACGATCTCCCTCATACGGCAACATCTTCCGACCGCGGCATGCCACACTCCCTAAAGTGCTCCACATCTTCCAGGCACATGCAATGTTATGGTGATATGATTTTTGAGTTGTTATTAGTCCATTCAAACAGCAGGATTGAGAAACTAAGGTACTTCCCTTATATCAATCCCAACACAGATCCTGTTTAGGGTCGTCACTCCTAGTAATCTCATATGATGTATATTTCGTAGGTCGCTGCAAGGGCTGCCAGGGCTGTTGCACGCACTCGTTGCTTCGCTCCCCCATCACCTTATCAATATAGGCCTACTGTACTCTACTGCTACTGAAGGGTCATCGCCTCCCGTAGACTCAGAATACGCTCGCGGTCCCTATAAAGGGCTGCCAGGGCTGTTGCTCGCACTCGTTGCACCGCTCCTGTAACACCCTGAAAATCGAGGGTCGTGTATAAACTCAACTCCCGAGTTCCAGACCGTCACTTATGCAACAAAAATGGTTATGATTCAATGTTGTCTGATTTAAAGCATTCACATGAGTAAAAGTATACCAAAACTGCAATTCATACTTCAGATCCAGTGATAAAAGCAAGCGGAAGACTAAACAATGTATATATCACTGTATGAAAAAAACAAAGTAATCTCATCTGTCTCCGAAGTATGACTACATCTCTGAGTCTCATATACATGTAAATAAACAAAAGAATACAGTTCAAAATAGTCCCACTGAAGTCCCCTCGATCCAGGTCACCTACGGGAAACCGTCGTGATACTGCATATACGAGAACTCATCCTGGTCCTCGTCAATCTCCGGCTCCACCTCCTGGATCTCGTCCTCACCTGCAGCTACAACAGGGTCTGGTGGGTGTTGCAAACACCATCCCGTAACGTGGGAATGAGTGATCAACTCAGTGGAATCATAGAGCAAAGATTAGCATGTTCACAATTCAATCACGCGATAATAGTAAAGCAGTAAATCAGACAAATCCTAATACTGTTGTTAATGCAAGATGATATGACGTGATGTATGCCCTCACCGACGATCACCCTCATGCGGCAACATCTTACGACCGCAGCATGCCACACTCCCTAGAGTGCTCCACATCTTCCAGGCACATGCAATGCTATGGTGATATGATTACCAAGTTGTTATTAGTCCATTCAAACAGCAGGATTGGGAAACTAAGGTACTTCCCTTGTATCAATCCCAACACGGATCCTGTCTAGGGTCGTCACTCCTAGTAATCTCATACGATGTACATTTCGTAGGTCACTGCAAGGGCTGCCAGGGCTGTTGCTCGCACTCGTTGCACCGCTCCCCCATCACCTTATCAATACAGGCCTACTGTACTCTACTGCACGGAAGGGTCGTCGCCTCCCGTGGACTCAGAATACGCTCGCGGTCACTACAAAGGGCTTGTCGCCTGATCAGTGTAGGCCGACAGCTAGAATATAGTGTCCCATACCACCATAATTTACTCACGAGTCAAGGTGCTCACTGGTCACTACGGGGAGGTTTGTGGCCCCAGCGTAGGCCGACAGCTCGACCACGGTGTCCCATACCACCATGCCCGGCTCATGAGTCTTCGTGGATCAAGGTACCACGGTTAATAGGGTTTACAATGGTAAGTTCAGTACCCTAGGTTCAAGCAGTTATGATACATACAAGGTGAACAAACATCGGCCAGTCGGGTTACTTGACGGGCTCGACTAGCGCGATCGCATCTCGAATTGAACGACATGAAGTGCGTAAAACACTTCGCGTGGCCTAACCACTGCCGCCAACTCTCAACACGAATCACATTCATCGACGCGTCGTTCGTGGCTATGACCAGTCAGCCACGAATTCGTTCGGTTACCGACTGCCTGGACTAAGTCAAGTCCCACACATCTATTGAATTACATTAACGCTATATACCAGAGTATTGGAATTGAAACACATAATGTGATCATGTTAGCACATGTTATAACATTCAACGTAGGCAAATCTTCAAGGCATACTTTCCATGCATATTTAACTTAGGCAAATCTTCAAGGCATCATTTCTATGCATGTGATACAATCATGCATAAGGTCAACATATAGGAAATCACTTAGGTCAGCATATTAATCATGAAATCAATCTCAAACTACTACATAACATCATTCAATACAATACATACTAATACAAGCATTTATACAAACACATACACTACACCCTTAAGTCCACATATAGTATGTCGACCCAAAGTGCGCAACTTGGCGAATCTCTTCGCCAAACTGATTATGCAAGCATTCATAACTCTCTAATGCGGCGACAAATCATGTCAATCACGTCAGCAAAATATGCATGTAGACCGTACTTCCTACAAATGACTAAAATGCCCTAAATCTCATGTTCTTCGTTAATTTACGAAACAGGAAACGGAGAGCATGTTGTACATGTCAAACGGCGATGCCGTCGATAATCTACTATTAAACGACATTGAAAGCATTGTAAACTGTCAATCAAAGCGTCTAAAATCCTCACCTAGTCTCTTACGGTCGCGGGATTTTGAACGGAGCGTGTACGCTTCGTCTACGGCTGTAAGAGAACCTGATCCATGGATTACGTTAGCTAACATACTCAGAATCTATGTAAACCCTAAATCAGCAAGTTTTTGGGGTTTTTCTATACCTGAAAAAGTGAAAAAATCACCAACCAGGTGATTGGAATGAAGTGTTGAAGCAGCACTGTCAGGGGCTCGGAAGCGGGAAAAATCTCCTCTTCCTTTCTCTCAAACTCTCTCTCTCTTTTCTAGGGTTTGTGAAATTCGGATGTGAAGAAGAAATGAGGGTTTCAACCCCTTTTATAAGCTTGGAAACGCCGAAAATAGGCTCCGGGACGAAGTTTACTTGATGTCTATCCATTTCGGGGCTGTTTCGGTCCAAAAAACTGCTTTCTGGTGGTCCCCTGGTCGATTGCGATCAGACTTAAGCTCATGGGTACCAGATGTACCTCGTATTAAGTTTTCAGTCCGGCAGGGTTCGCAGATCGCACGTAGCGGACCAGTTTCAATTCAGCGGTCACCGCACATAGATCAGGGCTGAAAGTCTCATGATAATAAATAGAAATTTTTCCTGATCCAAGGGTGTAATCTGGATGAATTCTGACGGTCAGAACGCTTAATACTGACGCGTCAAGTCGTGTGCCAGATTTGAATTTGAAATTCCCAATTCGTCCCTATTCGCGGTCGCTTCAGTCCGGGTTCAACGAAATACTCTGTGATTATCGGTTTGACTTGATTTTCGAGATGATTGTCAAGTCCAGCTGGGCGGTTCTAACGGTCTAAGATAGGAGGTATCGGACCTTCGACGCGCGGTCTAAATCTAATACAAAAGTTCAATATGGTCCAGAGGACAAACCTGCTTAGAGTTTGATCCAAGGTTATAGAGTATTGTAGAGTTGTCTGTTCTACTCGATTTGGATCTTGTAGAACGTATTTAAAGTGATCAGGGACTATTTCCCAGCTACTCTATCGTTGCGCTAGCTAACTTACGTTTAATTTTCATGAAAATTATTTATACGCGATTTCGGGTCAAATCAGTACTCGATTCCAAGTACGGATTTTTCACGGGCGTTACAATCTACCCCCCTTAACAAATAATTTCGTCCTCGAAATTTGTACCTGTTCGTACTCCTCGAGAAGCTGTGGGTAGTTCTTTCTGATCTCGGCTTCTGTCTCCCAAGTAGCCTCCTCCTCAGAGTGATGCGTCCATAGTACCTTCATATGGGGAATCACTTTGCTACGCAGTACCTGCTCCTTCCGGTCTAAGATGCGTGTCGGTCGCAGGATATAAGTAACATCCTCTCCTAACTGCACCTGCTCCCATCTGATGATATGGGAAGGATCAGCAACGTACTTCTTCAGCATAGAAACATGAAATACGTTGTGGACGCTCGCGAGGGGCGTGGGTAAAGCCAATCGGTAAGCCACTGCTCCCACACGATCGAGGATCTGAAATGGACCAATGAATCGCAGTGCCAGCTTCCCCTTCTTCCCGAACCGAAGGACTCCCTTCATAGGGAAAACTCGCAAAAACACATGATCCCCGACTGTGAACTCTAGTGGCCTCCGTCTCGTATCGGCGTAGCTCTTCTGTCTGCTCTGCGCTGTAAGAAGTCGACGTCGAATAATATCAATCTTCTCTGACGTCGCCTGCACCAACTCTGGGCCAATCAAGCTGCGCTCACCGACCTCTAACCAGCAATGCGGTGCACGACAAGGTCGCCCATACAGCGCCTCATAAGGTGCCATGCCGATACTCGCCCGGAAGCTATTGTTGTACGCAAACTCCGCATATGCAAGACAGTCATCCCAACTGTCCTTGAAGTCCAATGCGCAAGCCCGCAACATGTCCTCCAGGATCTGGTTCACTTGCTCCGTCTGTCCGTCCGTCTGTGGGTGGAAGGCAGTACTGAACTTCAACTTCACACCCATAGCCTCCTGAATGCGAGTCCAGAAAATAGAAGTGAACTGCGTGTCTCTATCCGACACGATCTCCAACGGAACTCCATGCAGACGCACGATCTCTCGGATGTACAATCTAGCCAGCTCGTCTGCAGAGTTCGTAACTCTGATCGGTAGGAAGTGCGCCGACTTCGTCAATCGGTCGACGATCACCCAAATGGAATCATGCCCCTTCCTCGTCTTCGGTAACCCAGAAATGAAGTCCATGGAAATGAAATCCCACTTCCACTCTACAATCGGCATAGGCTGCAAAAGTCCAGGTGCTCGGCGATGCTCTGCCTTCACCTGCTGATAAGTGAGACAACGGGACACGAACTCAGCTATGTGGGTCTTCATACCTTCCCACCAATATGTCCTCTTCACATCACGATACATCTTCGTGCTGCCTGGATGCATCGCGAGTCTAGTAGAATGCGCAGCCTCGAGAATCTCTCGTCTCAAGTCAGGGACATCTGGGACGCATAGGCGGCCACGGTAATGTAAGCCCCCATCCATACCAACTCGCCAGTCGGCGTCAGCATCATCACTGGCCTGCTCTCGAAGCTCAGTAAGATGCGCGTCGTCCCTCTGCGCCTCGATGACACGGTCATCGATCTGGGATTGCACCTGTACGTGTGCGATGAACTCAAATGGCTCCTCTACGGTGAGTTTCTGCTCAAAGTCTCGCAAAAACTCAACCATATCCCACTCGGCAACCATCAGCGGAGCCGCAAACTCTATCGCCTTCTTGCGGCTCAACGCATCAGCCACAAGGTTCGCCTTCCCAGGATGGTAAGAGACTTCAAACTTGAAGTCCTTCAGCGTCTCCATCCATCGTCGCTGCCTCATATTCAAGTCTCGCTGCGTGAATATGTACTTGAGGCTCTTGTGGTCGCAAAAGAGCTCGAACTCCTCTCCGTAGAGGTAATGTCTCCAGAGTCTCAGTGCGAATATAACGGCTGCCAACTCCAGGTCGTGTGTAGGGTAATTCTCCTCGTGCTTCCTTAATTGTCTCGAGGCATACGAAATTACCCTGTCCCTCTGCATAAGGACACAACCCAAACCAACGCTAGACGCGTCAGTGTATATAGTGTATCTAACCCCCTGCTCTGGCAATACTAGCACAGGGGTGGACGTAAGTCTGTCCTTCAGCTCCTGAAAAGCTGACTCCGCCTTATCATTCCAGGTGAACTTCACGTCCTTCCGTGTCAACTGAGATAAGGGTCTCGCGATCTTCGAGAAATCCTGAATGAAGCGCCGATAGTAACCAGCGAGACCCAAGAAACTCCTCACCTCAGTGACAGAACCAGGCTGCTCCCAGTCCTGCACCGCAGCTACCTTAGACAGGTCAACTGCCATGCCATCCTTGGACACCACGTGTCCCAGAAACTTCACCTCCTGCTTCCAGAAGTCGCACTTCTTATACTGTGCGAACAACTGGTGTCGTCTGAGCGTATCAAGGACCAAACGCAAGTGCTCCTCATGCTCCTCTCGACTCCTAGAGTACACCAAAATGTCGTCGATGAAGACAACGACGAATCGATAGAGGAAAGGTCGAAATACCCGGTTCATCAAATCCATGAACACGGCCGGTGCGTTCGTGAGACCGAACGACATCACGAGGAACTCGTAGTGGCCAAAACTGGTCCTGAATGCTGTCTTCTGCACGTCCTCATCTCTGACGCGCAGCTGATGATATCCTGACTGAAGATCAATCTTCGAGAAGTACTGCGCTCCTCTCAACTGATCAAACAAGTCATCGATCCTGGGCAAAGGGTACTTGTTCTTCACCGTGAGCTGGTTCAGCCTGCGATAATCAATACACAATCGCAGCGAACCATCCTTCTTCTTCACGAACAAGACCGGTGCTCCCCAAGGAGACACGCTAGGCCGTATAAAGCCAAGCTCTAGCAGGCCATCAATCTGCGTCCTCAACTCCTCCATCTCACATGGTGCCATGCGATACGTCGGCAGTGAGACGGGTGTAGAACTAGGAACCAGATCGATAGTGAAATCGATCTCACGTCGGGGCGGCAAACCAGGGATCTTCCTGAACAGATCCCCGAACTCAGAAACAACTGGCGTCTGCTCAAGTACCTGGGCACCAGCGTCGCGCAATAGAGTGGCGTAGCTAAGAATGCGGAAGGGAAGATTTACCAGCACTGGAAATGTGAAAGGCGTGCCCTCAGGCTCGTACACAGTCACCACACGAGCCTCGCAGTCAATCTCGGCTCTCGCTGCAGTCAACCAGTCCATGCTAAGAATGACGTCGAGATAAACGAGCGAGGGATCGACGACCAGATCAAGAGTCATCGTCCTGCCTCCCAGATCAACTAAACAACCCTCACACATCTGGGTGACATCCGAATAATCCCCATGAGCTGCAAGGACTCGCACGCTATCCATAGTGATAGTCTGCAACCCAAGACGTCTGACTACGGCACGCGATATCAAGGAAATCGTGGAACCAGTGTCCACCATGATAAGAACGGGAGTACCTCCGATATGGCCCGTGACCTCGAAGGCTGAATGCTGGAAAGTCGGCGTCGTAGCTGCCTCAGCGGTCAGTGCATGAACTCGTGCCTGCTGTGGCCGGTTCGGCCGCTGTGTCAAGGGCCATGGAGGCTGTCGAATCTGCGATACCGTAGGTCGGAAAGAAGGATGCGCAGGAGCTGACCGTATAGGCGGTGCTGATATCGCCTGCGGACGTACACGATCAATCTTCTGCGGCGGCGAGAACCCACTGTCCCGCATCCTGGAAAAGCAACTCTGCGCTAAATGGCCCGTCCTCCCACAGTATGTGCATGATAAATCAGGGGGCCGAAACGGTCGTACAGGCGCCGTGGTCCTGGTAGGAGGATCAATGTGAGGCCTCTTGCCCGCGAAGGGCCTGTCTGGCAAATCCGGTCGCGGCCTAGAAGTAGTCGGGCCTCGAGATCGCGCAAGTCGATCCACGTCCTGCTCTGCCCGCATGGACATGTGAACCAACTCCGCATAGGAGGGAAAACTGACACAGCACATCTTCGACTGAATATCCGGTCGCAAGCCCTCCAAAAAGCGCCGTATGCGCATCTGCTCATCAGCTAGAATCGTCGGGACGTACCTGCCCAACTCTGTGAACCGATGCTCATACTCGGTAACCGTCATCGCTGCCTGACTGAGACGGAGAAACTCATTCTCCCTCTCGTGCCTGTAGGTCTGGGGATAATACTTCTCATGGAAGCGGAACTCGAATGCTGTCCACGTCCATACGAAATCTGCGGCAACAGTCCGCAATATACTATCTCACCACATACTGGCCTCTCTCTCAAATAAGAAGGTAGCCAGCTCTACCTGCTCAGCCTCGGTACAGTGCAACATGCGTAGAATCTTCGACACTCGGTCGAGCCAGAACTCAGCCTCCTCGGGTCTGTGAGAACCCGAAAAAGTAGGAGGCCGCAAGCGCTGAAATCGCTCCAGTAGGCCCCGCGTGTCGGCAGGATTCCCCGCAGGGAAAGCAGGCTGCGCAGGATGTGCTATGCCCTCATCCTGGGCGTAAGTATAGGCATCCTCAGCTGGATGCGCAGGTGGTGCAGGTGGAGTAGATGTAGTCGCACCCCCACCCTGGGCTAAAGTCCCAACTATGGTGGTCAGAAGCTGCTGCTGCTGTAGCATCATAGCCATCATCTGCTCGAATCTATCAGGGGGTGGAGCAGGCTGTGGCGGATGAGGTGCGGAAGTAGATGCGCGCTGTGGCTCTCTAACTGATGGTGTAAATGGCGGTGGTCCATCTGTAAGACCAACAGCAGGCTGAGACGATCGAACAGTCTCAGGAATCGGGCCCACAGCAGGGTCCGGACGAGTGCCAGACTGAGAGGGAGTCTGATCCATCTGCTCTGACAATGAAAGCCGAACCGCGCTCCTCGTAGTCTTAGGTGGCATTCCCTATATTCAAAATAGGGCGCAACCTTGTCAGTCTCAATTGCACAAATACACCACAATCATTCACTAAAGAGTCAAAGGCATTCCATGCATTTCAATTAATCAAAATTGTCACAATACAAGGGATATATCCTTACAAGCATCATGACTAGAATGACATGAAAATTAAGACAGTTAAGCAACAGCAACATAAGCAAAGCACTAGCCCTAATAGGCTTTACACACATAAAACAGAAAATGGCTAACTACTCATAACAACATCAAAGATCGCGTCGCTAGTCGGAGTCTGGCGATGGAGGAGGAGCACCCTTATCCTGTAAGCAACACAGGATTGCCTTCAAGGTGCGAGTCACCTTGCCAAATTTCTTCTTCGTAACGGCCTTGGCATCAGCGACCTCTGCTCGAAGTTCTTGGACTTCCCTTCGCAAAGCGGTCTGGCTCTCTTCCATCCGAGCAATGAGATCGTCGATAGTAGTCTGCGCAGAAGGAGGAGGGATCTCATCAGTATCCTGAGCCTCCTCTTCGGCTTCTTCCTGAACCTCTTCCTGAACCTCTACACTAGGTTCTTCTTCGCTTTGATCTTCCTCTTCATCAAAGTCATCCCCACTATCCCTTTCAAGTTGATTTTCACGATATTGCGACCCAATCTTCATCTTAATCATTGTCGACTCATCGATGGTGTGAATCGATACCGGCAATTCGGGTCCAAGTCTATAGGCAAACTCAAGCGCAATCTTGCAAATGAGTCGGCCAAAGGGAAGGGATTCGGATGTTCTCCTCGACCTGGCTATGAGAACTATCTGCCGTAAGATGAAAGTGGCCATACATACGTTCTCTCCCTGGGCCACCAGAAATAAGAAATCGACCATAAGACGTGTGCATTCAATGCGGTTTGTCGACCTGGGACAGACATTGAACGTGCAGATATGGTGCAGTAGGCGCAAATCCTCAGACATGTACGTCGCCTTGAGGCTATTATTGGGCTGCCATGGAACCAACTTACCGCACAGAAACCTAGTGCGGCGATCTCGTTCACGTCTAGTCCTCAAATTCTTCTCACTTGGATGCACATCACCCAGAGGCACGTTGAGAAGTCGCGCAACCAACCGGACGTCGATCGTAGCCATCCGATCTCTACCAAAAGGGATTTTGAATTGCAAAGGGTCCAAGGTAGGATTCTGGATGCTAGCATAGAAGGCACGAACAGTGCTCACATTAGCACGAGCGCGAGCTTCAAAGATCGGTCCCCAGTGCGCAGCTTCAATGCGTTCGAACAACAGATATTCGCCGAACAATCTCCCATCTACGTCCGCCTCAAATAACACTCTACGGTCAGTGTATTCACCATGAGGCATCTCTGATAGAATGGTTCGTCCAAGGTGTGCATGGGGATCCAAATCCCGCTTTGTACGGCACTCCAGGACTGCAGCTGGACCTGCGGCGGTGCTTGAACTTGCGGCACCACCCCGCGGTCTTCTCAATAGAGCAGGGCGGCTCGGCCCAGTCTCGTCTGTCGCAGTTTTCCTCTTACCCATCAAAGATATGATGGATGAGAGCGACAAAAGGCCCAAAATGGCTTCCACAAAAGCCATGGAAAACGCCAAAAATGCGGAGAAATGGCTGCCCAATCTGAAAAAAGGAAATCTAGGCATCGTAGAGGGATGCTTCAAGCTTCCCAAGGCTGTACTTTCAGGGAAAAATATGAACAAAAAGATGGGATGGAGCAGCTCACGATTTCAGCTATATTTGAGGGATTTTGGAGCTCCGAATGGTGAAATCTTCAAGGAAAGAGGCTGCCAACACCCAATAACTGATGGATGGTGGTCGGTTTTGGCCAAGGAAGGTTTTAGAGGTGGTTTGGGACGCCGGGGTTTGGGATTGGTTGCTGAAAATCGAATCTAGGGCTATGTAAGGGGGCTGTTTGTGAAGGAGAGGTAGGATTTGGGGGTTTTCATGATGTGGGAGGTACATAGGGGTGATGTGGACCCTATTTAAGGGGGTGCGCCCGAAGGACAGCACCATCGGAGCTCGCCGGCCGGCGATGGCATCGCCGGTCAACTCTCAAGTTGACCGGTGGGACCCCATGGGTCTGGTCCCCCATGGTCCCAGGGCCCCAAAAAGTCAGGTCCCACCCCCTGGTTCATACTAATTTGGTCTCTATGAGCCCAAACATGTGTTTGGGGCTTTCCGGATCCACATCACAATTTCGAATACCAAACCATATGATGCAGCATATGAATTTGGGGTATAAGGAGCCAGTACACCTATCTAGCTCCTTAGTTGCTAAAGAAAGTGAAGTTAGAATGGCCTTATGGCCATTTTTCATGAAATTTTACTATTCACTGTAAAATTTGGTGAATGTATTAATTTGTGTTATTTTCACATTAGGTTTGATGCCTAACATGAAATGGATAAGAAAGAACTGAAGGTTGAAGTGTTTAGAGAAGGAATTTTGAAGATTTTTGGTGAAACGGGGTTTTTAAGCCCTGGCGATTGATTACTGGAGTCGTGGTCATTCCACGGCCCATGGATTCACTTTTTCGGTTTAAAACCGCTCATAAGACGTCTCAACCCGACTTCCTAAAGCTTAGAAGTGATTCGGGTTGCTTTACGCGACCCGAGACACGTTACAGATTCGATCTTGCGATCGATCCTAATAGACTTCGCCTATCGGCGAATCTGCGATCCTAGAAGTGTTTCTAGACCCTTCTCGCACCCACCTAAGTCAAAGGAAGTGACAGCGTACGTCGCAAGACCATAACCCAGGCCCAGTATACTCTCATTCATTCTCTGATACCAACTTGTAACACCCTGAAAATCGGGGGTCGTGTATAAACTCAACTCCCGAGTTCCAGACCGTCACTTATGCAACAAAAATGGTTATGATTCAATGTTGTCTGATTTAAAGCATTCACATGAGTAAAAGTATACCAAAACTGTAATTCATACTTCAGATCCAGTGATAAAAGCAAGTGGAAGACTAAACAATGTATATATCACTGTATGAAAAAAACAAAGTAATCTCATCTGTCTCCGAAGTATGACTACATCTCTGAGTCTCATATACATGTAAATAAACAAAAGAATAAAGTTCAAAATAGTCCCACTGAAGTCCCCTCGATCCAGGTCACCTACGGGAAGCCGTCGTGATACTGCATATACGAGAACTCATCCTGGTCCTCGTCAATCTCCGGCTCCACCTCCTGGATCTCGTCCTCACCTGCAGCTACAACAGGGTCTGGTGGGTGTTGCAAACACCATCCCGTAACGTGGGAATGAGTGATCAACTCAGTGGAATCATAGAGCAAAGATTAGCATGTTCACAATTCAATCACGCGATAATAGTAAAGCAGTAAATCAGACAAATCCTAATACTGTTGTTAATGCAAGATGATATGATGTGATGTATGCCCTCACCGACGATCACCCTCATGCGGCAACATCTTACGACCGCGGCATGCCACACTCTCTAGAGTGCTCCACATCTTCCAGGCACATGCAATGCTATGGTGATATGATTACCAAGTTGTTATTAGTCCATTCAAACAGCAGGATTGGGAAACTAAGGTACTTCCCTTGTATCAATCCCAACACGGATCCTGTCTAGGGTCGTCACTCCTAGTAATCTCATACGATGTACATTTCGTAGGTCACTGCAAGGGCTGCCAGGGCTGCTGCTCGCACTCGTTGCACCGCTCCCCCATCACCTTATCAATACAGGCCTACTGTACTCTACTGCACGGAAGGGTCGTCGCCTCCCGTGGACTCAGAATACGCTCGCGGTCACTACAAAGGGCTCGTCGCCTGATCAGTGTAGGCCGACAGCTAGAATATAGTGTCCCATACCACCATAATCTGCTCACGAGTCAAGGTGCTCACTGGTCACTACGGGGAGGTTTGTGGCCCCAGCGTAGGCCGACAGCTCGACCACGGTGTCCCATACCACCATGCCCGGCTCATGAGTCTTCGTGGATCAAGGTACCACGGTTAATAGGATTTACAATGGTAAGTTCAGTACCCTAGGTTCAAGCAGTTATGATACATACAAGGTGAACAAACATCGGCCAGTCGGGTTACTTGACGGGCTCGACTAGCGCGATCGCATCTCGAATTGAACGACATGAAGTGCGTAAAACACTTCGCGTGGCCTAACCACTGCCGCCAACTCTCAACACGAATCACATTCATCGACGCGTCGTTCGTGGCTATGACCAGTCAGCCACGAATTCGTTCGGTTACCGACTGCCTGGACTAAGTCAAGTCCCACACATCTATTGAATTACATTAACGCTATATACCAGAGTATTGGAATTGAAACACATAATGTGATCATGTTAGCACATGTTATAACATTCAACGTAGGCAAATCTTCAAGGCATACTTTCCATGCATATTTAACTTAGGCAAATCTTCAAGGCATCATTTCTATGCATGTGATACAATCATGCATAAGGTCAACATATAGGAAATCACTTAGGTCAGCATATTAATCATGAAATCAATGTCAAACTACTACATAACATCATTCAATACAATACATACTAATACAAGCATTTATACAAACACATACACTACACCCTTAAGTCCACATATAGTATGTCGACCCAAAGTGCGCAACTTGGCGAATCTCTTCGCCAAACTGATTATGCAAGCATTCATAACTCTCTAATGCGGTGACAAATCATGTCAATCACGTCAGCAAAATATGCATGTAGACCGTACTTCCTACAAATGACTAAAATGCCCTAAATCTCATGTTCTTCGTTAATTTACGAAACAGGAAACGGAGAGCATGTTGTACATGTCAAATGGCGATGCCGTCGATAATCTACTATTAAACGACATTGAAAGCATTGTAAACCGTCAATCAAAGCGTCTAAAATCCTCACCTAGTCTCTTACGGTCGCGGGATTTTGAACGGAGCGTGTACGCTTCGTCTACGGCTGTAAGAGAACCTGATCCATGGATTACGTTAGCTAACATGCTCAGAATCTATGTAAACCCTAAATCAGCAAGTTTTTGGGGTTTTTCTATACCTGAAAAAGTGGAAAAATCACCAACCAGGTGATTGGAATGAAGTGTTGAAGCAGCACAGTCAGGGGCTCGGAAGCGGGAAAAATCTCCTCTTCCCTTTCTCTCAAACTCTCTCTCTCTTTTCTAGGGTTTGTGAAATTCGGATGTGAAGGAGAAATGAGGGTTTCAACCCCTTTTATAAGCTTGGAAACGCCGAAAATAGGCTCCGGGACGAAGTTTACTTGATGTCTATCCATTTCGGGGCTGTTTCGGTCCAAAAAACTGCTTTCTGGTGGTCCCCTGGTCGATTGCGATCAGACTTAAGCTCATGGGTACTAGATGTACCTCGTATTAAGTTTTCAGTTCGGCAGGGTTCGCAGATCGCACGTAGCGGACCAGTTTCAATTCAGCGGTCACCGCACATAGATCAGGGCTGAAAGTCTCATGATAATAAATAGAAATTTTTCCTGATCCGAGGGTTAATCTGGATGAATTCTGACGGTCAGAACGCTTAATACTGACGCGTCAAGTCGTGTGCCAGATTTGAATTTGAAATTCCCAATTCGTCCCTATTCGCGGTCGCTTCAGTCCGGGTTCAACGAAATACTCTGTGATTATCGGTTTGAATTGATTTTCGAGATGATTGTCAAGTCCAGCTGGGCGGTTCTAACGGTCTAAGATAGGAGGTATCGGACCTTCGACGCGCGGTCTAAATCCAATACAAAAGTTCAATATGGTCCAGAGGACAAACCTGCTTAGAGTTTGATCCAAGGTTATAGAGTATTGTAGAGTTGTCTGTTCTACTCGATTTGGGTCTTGTAGAACGTATTTAAAGTGATCAGGGACTATTTCCCAGCTACTCTAGCGTTGCGCTAGCTAACTTACGTTTAATTTCCATGGAAATTATTTATACGCGATTTCGGGTCAAATCAGTACTCGATTCCAAGTACGGATTTTTCACGGCCGTTACCCCCCATCACCTTATCAATGTAGGCCGACAGCAAGAATATAGTGTCCCATACCACCATAATCTGCTCACGAGTCTAGGTGCTCACTGGTCACTATGGGGAGGTTTATGGCCCCAGCGTAGGCCGACAGCTCGACCACGGTGTCCCATACCACCATGCCTGGCTCATGAGTCTTTATGGATCAAGGTACCATGGTTAACAGGGTTTACAATGGTAAGTTCAGTACCCTAGGTTCAAGCAGTTATGACTCATGCAGGGTGAACATACAACGGCCAGTCGGGTTACTTGACGGGCTCGACTAGCACGATCGCATCGCAAGTCGAACGACATGAAGTGCGTAAAACACTTCGCGTGGCCTAACCACTGCCGCCAACTCCAAAACACGGCTCGCGTTCATCGACGCGTCGTTCGTGGCCAAGATAAGCCAATCACGAATTCGCTCGGTTACCGACTGCCTGGACTAAGTATAGTCCCAAACAATCATGGAATCACATCAGCATTCACGTAAGAGTAATGGAAATGAAATACAACCATGTGAGCATGTTAACACATGTTATAACGTACAACTTAAGTAAATCATCCTACACATGTCTTTCACACATATAATGAAATTAAGCATATCGCTAACATATAGAAAATCCTCTCCATCAGCATATTAATTGAGAATTCAATCTCAAACTAAATCATAAGGAAATCATCAAGCACATGTTATAGCATACCACTTAAGTGCAACATCAAGCATATGCATTTCATACATATAGTGAAATCGTACATATGGCTAACATGTAGGAAATCATTCACATCTGCATATTAATTGAGAAATCAATCTCAAACTAATCCATAACACCATTTAAGTCAATACATACTAATACAAGCATTTATATAAACACTTACACTACACACTTAAGTCTACATATAGTATGTCGACCCGACGTGCGCATTTAGGCGAATCTCTTCGCCAAACTAATTATGCACGCATTCCTAATATCCTAATGTGACGAGAAGCCATGTCAATCACATCAGAAAAATATGCATGAAAACAGTACTTCCTACAAATGACTAAAATGCCCTAAATCTCATATTCTTCGTTGGTTTACGAAACAGGAAACAGACAACATGTTGTACATGTCAAACGGCGTTGCCGTCGAGAATCTACTATTAAACGACATTGAAAGCTTTGGAAACAGTCAATCAAAGCGTCTAAAATCCGCACCTTGTCTCTTATGGATGTGAAAATTCGAACGGAGCGTATACGCTTCGTCTACGGCGAATAGGGAACCTAATACACAAGCTACACAAGCTACATTGCTAATGGAATTGACGGAAGCTTAAATCAGCAAGTGTTGAAGGTTTTCCTCACCTAGAAGTGCGTTGGAATCGCCGGAAAAGTGATTGGAGTGCGTTGCTTAGGCACTTACAGCAGGTGGCACGAGCAGCAAGAAATTCTCTCCTACTCTCTCTCACAAACTCTCACCTTTTCTCTCTCCCAATCTAGGGATTTTTGCAATTTCGGATGGGAGAGAGGAATGAGGGTTTCAACCCCTTTTATAAGCTTAAAAATGTCAAAAACAGGCTCCGGAACGAAGTTTACTTAGTGCATATCCAATTCGGGGCTGTTTCAGTTCAAAAGATGTTTTCTGGTGGTCCCCTGGTCGAATGCGATCGGACTTAAGCTCATGCATACCAGATCTAGCACGTATTAAGTTTTCAGTCCGGCAAGGTTCGCAGATCGCACGTGGCGGGCCAGTTTCAGTCCAGCGGTCACCGCACGTAGATCAGGGCTGAAAGTCTCATGATATAAAATAGAAATTTCTCCTGATCCAAGGGTGTAATCTGGATGAATTCTGACGGTCAGAACGTTCAATACTGACGCGTCAAGTCGTGTGCCAGATTTGAATTTGAAATTCCAACTATGTCCCTATTCGCACTCTCTTCGGTCCGGGCTCAATGAAATAGCCTGTAATTATTGGTTTGACTTGATTTTCGGAATGAGTGTCAAGTCCAGATAGGCGGTTCTAACAGTCTACGATA
This sequence comes from Magnolia kwangsiensis, assembly GCA_037074715.1. Lineage (NCBI taxonomy): Eukaryota > Viridiplantae > Streptophyta > Magnoliopsida > Magnoliales > Magnoliaceae > Magnolia > Magnolia kwangsiensis. The sequence continues at coordinate 74,097,599 of CM073575.1, read as the reverse complement.
GGAGGTATCGGACTTTCGACGTGCGGTCTAGATCCAATACAAAGATTCAAAGTGGTCCAGAGAACAAACCTGCTTAGAGTTTGGTCCGAGGTTATAGAGTATTATAGAGTCGTTGGTTCTACTCGATTTAGGTCTTGTAGAACGTATTTAAAGTGATCAGGGACTATTTCCCAGCTACTCCAGCATCGCGCTAGCTAACTTACACTTATTTTTCAAAGGAATTAATCCTACGTGATTTCTTTGGCTATGGAATTGGGTTCTAAGCGATTTTTCAGGCGTTTTAGTTGACCCATTGCCTAAGGACGTCAAATCCCAGATTGGCCAAAATCCGGGGTGTTACACACTTGGTGCATGTATTTTGCGTCATTACCACTCATTAACCATAAAGCCCAATTAGGGTGTAACCATGTGGTCCTAATAGAAGAAAATCATGTTTGGCCAATCCACTAATGGAATATCTATCTTGTGAAGGATATGGTGTAATTCTGAATACAATTAATGCTCGGACTATGATAGCTATGGATGATATTAGTGATGCTAGTGATTAAGGTTAATGGAAGTATGTGATTTAATATCTTGATTAATGTTGTTCCATTTCTTGGCATACTAAATTTATTTACTTGACCATGTTATTGATCATACGCATGTACTATGGAATGATGGTATGTGCAAGTGTACTTCAATACATTTGTTCATATGTAAGACATGTCCTCTTCAGTTTAATCACATGATTATGGATTGATATAGTTGATAGTGGGATATGATGATTATATGTCATTTTTTCCTTAAAGGTTAAGCAGACCCTAAACTCATAACATTATATGCATACCACATGCACTTGAATGTATGCCTTATCATGATTGCTTAAATTCATATATAATCTTGACATAATGATCGAAATACCACAGTCGTGCTGTATCACATGAGTTAGATCTTGACGATGAAATGTACATTTATGATGTTGACTTGGGTTATCCCTGAAAATGAACGGTACACCGTACGTGTGAAAATAGTAAGGGATGATGTGCCCCTTGGGTTGAAAGTCCCTAAACCCCTATGCTAGCTAGGGTTGCCTCATCGTCGAGCCGAGTGGATACATGGGTCATGGATTTGACTCCAACTGACAAGGTTGAGTTGAGAAGAGGTGGGTCCAACCTGCTTAAGGGCTGAGGTACAAACAGGGACCAGTCTGACTCATCAGCGAGGAGAAGCACAAATGAAGTTCGCTACTAGCATGCTAGGTGGAAGTCCACCGCAGGGCGGGTATGTGCAGTTGATTACTGGTGTCTGGTGTATACATATCGACCACGATGTTTCCCATGATATACAGTTGGTGGAAGTCCACCATAGGGCAGGTATGTGAGGTCGATTACTAATGTCTGGTGTATGGTATCGACCATAGTGCTTCCTGAGATATACAGTTATTATATGGTATGACGATATGATGATGATGATGTAATTACAGATGCGTGCAATACGGTTATGGCTGTGGTATAGGAGAAATGAAAACATGAGTGGGTGATGCTGGTAGCATTGACTTGGAGTTTTACTATGATGCATATGCATTGCATTGGCATTGACATCATACCTTACATGCTATACGTGATTTTCTTGTAGCATATTTATCTTACTAGCATGTAGGACACACTACACACACGTGTGTACTCACTAGGCTTTTTATCTAATCTTCCTATTTTTTATTTTTTTCAGGGCAGGAGAAGCTTGGAAGACTTAGCTTTCTCGATGCATTGTATTTATTTTTAGATTTGGCAATGTTGACGTCGTGTACCTTTGGAGAGCATTGTACTTGTAACCATCAAGATTTATAATGGAGAGTGTTTCTTGGTATTTTGATCATGGATATTCATGCTTAAGTATTATTATATGTATATACAACAACAAATAAAAAAATCAGTCAAAAATCTTCCTTGTGGTGTGGAGAACTCGGGACTTGGTGTATGGGAGTCGAGTGCTGGATTTGGGGAATCACGGAAGCTGTCTGTCCCCGAACTTCGGGTGTGACATGATGACTATTTGATCATAGCATACGTCATTTGCAGAGACATTTATGGGACTCCTTGTGAGATGGAGTGCCCCTCATGATTGCGTGGTACGCATAGGACTAATGCATGACTGGATGGTATGATTCATGCATCTTGCATCTTACGTGACATGATCATTGTACGCCCTATCCACATCATGGTGGTGGCCTCCACAGGCACATCGTGGGTGGCCGGATTAGATACCTAAAATACTTGATTTTAGCATTATGGGTACATAGGAAGTCCTTGAGTGAGAGTCTGAGAACCTTTTAGTACCAAGAGATGCTCCAACATCTAAATCGAGTGGATACATAAGTGCACAAGTTCTAAATACTGGTAGGCCGCGTCTCCTACTATGTCATGATCGGTTGGGAGGGGAGTGGCCTTATCTGCCTGAGCGAGGGGGTTGTAAGCTAGGATGAGTTTGAATAACTCACAAATGGGTCCGCTATCGACGAGCTGGGTAGGTATTGGCAGACTACTGGTCAGGCAGATTGTGTGGTCTCTTCCACTCGTCGGGTTATGAGTCTAGGGAGATGGCAATCAATGTGGAGTGTACTAGACCTCGGTGATATCCCAAAGGGGAACTGTACTGATATATGTACTTGATGAGGACTAACATGCTTGCATTCCATCTCATATATGACATTTGGCTATGTACGCCTCACATCGCATGGAGTTGGTATGACCAATATCATTCATGCCTTAGATCGCATAACCTTGGTATGACTGATAATATTCATGGACTTACCAGCATATTTCTTCATTACTCTGATATTGCATACTTGGTACTTACAATGTGCACACACTTACACCACCATCTAAGCTTTTTGTAAGTTTATACATGACTATTGCGTGCAGGTGACATTGGATTGCAGTAGCGCTGAGGTAGGAAAGCATATCAAATCATTTTAGAGCTTTTTGATCATCTTGTATTTTCCTTTCCAAATTGTACTCAAATGATTTATTATAGTGGATATACGATGATGTTGTTTTGTGACTTGGTTATGCTTGTGGTTATGCTCCATTATGCTTGTGGTTATACTCCATTACAAAAAAAATCATATTAAAAATCCTCCTTATAAGATCCCAATATTAAAATCTGGCATATGGGTGTCAGGAGCTGATAATGGGGCACTACAGAGGCTGTCGGTGCCATATATTTTCGAGTTTGGGGCGTGACATAAGTTGGTATCAGAGGATAACTTGGGAATACCTGAGGATCAAATCACATTTCTGCTATGAACTTAGAATAAATAGGTCCTGAGTTCGAATAACTTAGCAATTTTCTGATATAAACCCTTAACTGTGTACCTTCGAGAATTCTCAAGGCTAATAGGCCCCTTGTTCCTTCCTGTAGGACATGCTGCCTAGGAGAGTGACCCGAGTAACTCTCGCTACCCTGTCTAAGTCTAACGTAACTCCAACAACATCCGTGACTGAAGATCAGCTTTAATAGATGCTGCAGGCATGACTACTATCTTTTATGGGAAGGGCAGGCGACCCGCTTTTTTGCCAGCCCAGACGGAGCAGAAGCACACGAGCGCCCTTCTTCGAGACTTCCGATAGCACGATCCACCATGCTTCCAGGGCAAGCCAGACCCAACTACAGCAGAGCGATGACGCTCCGAGGTGGAGAAGATATTCGACACCATGAGATGTACGACCTATCAACGGGTCCCATTAGCTGTATTTCTTCTCCAGGGCAAGGATGAACATTGATGGGCATCAGTCGTCTGAGCGGTAGCAGCTGATTTCAAGTGGACCTGAGAGGACTTTGTAGACCAGTTCGACTGGAAGTTCTTTCCGAGCATGTTCGACAGCATCGCGCATTAGAGTTTAAGACTCTGGTCCAGGGGGACATGTCTGTGTAGCGGTATGAGGGACGTTTCGTCACGCTATAAAGAGTCGCGACATACCTTGTTGATGATGAGGGGTGGAGGGCCCGCTGTTTTAAGAACGGCTTGTGTCCTGCCCTCAGGAGTCGTGTGGTCGGACATATGCTTCCGACGTTTGAGCAAGTAGTGCAGAGGGTACATGTTTACAAGGTAGATTAGGTCGATTTACAGAGGGCTTGTGACCGCAAAGGAGATCAGAAGAGGAAGGCACCCTCCAATAGCTCCCAGCAGCAGCAGTATCGTCCACAGTAGTGACGCATGACCCGTCCAACATTCTTAGCACCAGTGCCACCTCTAGCACTACCTTTGAGGCCGTTCCCAGGTGCTTGCTTTAGATGCAGTAGGGCAGGACATTGTAGGCACGAGTGTCCCCATCTGCAGTAGTAGCAACCAAGGGCACCACATCAGCCTCCCTAGTAGCCCCCATAGCAGGAGAGGCAACAGCTTAGGTCACCACAGTGACAGAAGTAATAGTAGAGACCTCAGAGGAGACATGCATCTGCCTAGCAGGCCCATGATAGATTTTATACCACACAGCAGGACCCTCAGTCATCAGGAGGGATTGTTGAGGGTATTCTCCCTATTTCTACATGCATAGCACATGTATTGTTTGACTCTAGTGAATCGCATTCTTTTGTGGCTGAATATTTTTATCAATCGACCAATTTTCTATTAGAGCCTACTCATGAGGGGTTGACCGTGTCGACGCTCTTGGGGGAGACTGCGGTGTTGGGCTGATTTTTCTCATCTTGCCCTGTTCTAGTTGGGGATATCTTTTTGCCTGCTGATCTGTTCGTGTTGCCAATATCCGAGTTTGATGTCATCTTAAGCATGGATTGGCTCACCGAGTATCACACCATATTGGACTGCTCCACGAGGACAGTCACATTTTGTATACTTGGCGTACCGCAGTTCCAGTTTGTAGCGGAGCCCAGAGGAGAGAAACTTTCTTGTTTGTTGTCCTGTGTCATTGAGGAGTTAGTTGTTTTGAGTATCGACCAGCTACCATTCATTTGTGATTTTCCTGATGTGTTCCATGAGATTCTGGGTTTACCACCTCGTAGGCACACGGAGTTTCAGATTGATCTCGTACTTGGTACCGTGCCCATTTCGAAGGTCCCGTATCGCATGGCACCATTGGAGTTGCGAGAACTGTAAAAAAAGTTGGACGAGTTACGTGAGTTTGGCTTTATCTGTCTAAGCAGTTCGCCATGGAGAGCATCGGCACTCTTCGTGAAGAAGAAGGATGACTTATTGAGGCTTTACGTAGATTACCGCAAGCTCAATAAGGTCATGATTAAGATCAAGTACCGACTCCTGAGGATTAATGATTTCTTCGATCTGCTGTAGGAGGTGCCGTTCTTTTTGAAGATAAACTTACAATCCAGTTATCATCAGGTTCAAGTCCGAGAGGAGGTTATCTCGAAGACAGCATTCAGGATGCCCTATGGTCATTTTGAGTTCCAGGTCATGTCCTTCAAACTGACCAATGCGCCCACAATATTCATGCAGTTGATGAATGAGGTCTTTCATCTGTATCTCGATCAGTTTGTTGTGGTGTTCATTGATGATATTTTGATATATTCGGGGACCCTTGAGGAGCATGAGCAGCATCTAGAGATTACTTACAGACTCTCTACGCACATCAGCTCTATGTGAAGTTAGAGAAGTGCGAGTTTTGGCAGGAGGAGGTGAAGTTCCTCGATCATGTGGTGATGAGGCAGGGCGTCGCAGTGGACCCCTTGAAGATTGATGCCAAGTGTTAGTATGGCCAACCCACGAATGCGTCCGAGATCCATAGTTTCCTGGGTTTGGTGGGTTACTACCGGTGTTTCATTGAGGGCTTCTCCCGTATTGCAGCTCCGTTGAATAGGTTAACCCAAAAGGGCGCCGAGTTAGTTTGGAGCGATGTTGTGAGCAGGTATTTGTGGAGCTGAAGGACCACCTCACATCCGCTCCTTTCCTCACTCTTCCCTTTGGGAGTGATAGATTTGTTGTATTTACCAATGCCTCGCGAGTTGGCTTGGGTGTTATCCTGATACAGCACGGGAAGCCAGTGGCTTATGCATCTCGCCATCTTAAGATGTATGAGCTGAAGTACCCCATGCATGATTTGGAGTTGGCAGCAATTGTCTTTACACTAAAGGTGTGAAGACACTATCTCTATGGGGTTAGGTTCGAGCTCTTCTCTAACCATAAGAGTTTGAAGTATCTATTCCCTCAGTCTAAGCTGAACATTAGGCAAAGGTGTTGGATGGGCCTCCTGAAGGATGATTTTGATCTTCAGTACCACCCAGGCAAGGTGAATGTGGTGGTGGATACCCTCAGCTATCAGCCACGAGGCCTGGTGGCACACATGATGATTCAGGAGTGGAACATGCTTAAGGATGTGCCAGCATTTCACTTTGAGATCGACTTAGTCTTCTATTGTGCAGTTATCGAGCTTGTCGATTCAACCCTCTCTTGTCACAAGGGTGATCGAGGCTTAGTAGGAAGATGAGTAGGTGTAGAGTTATCAGGCAGTGGCAGCATCTGAGAGTCAGTTAGATTGGCAGATTGGTTCTGATGGTGGACTTTTCTTAAGAGGCCAATTATGTGTCCCGGATATTCCTAAGTTGCGTAGAGATCTTATCACTGATGCACATCGATCGTGGTTCTCTATCCACCCTGGCTTGATGAAGAGATATCTCGATATGAGGCGTCAGTATTTTTGGGCGCTAATGAATCGCCAAATAGCAAGTTTTGTGGCCAAGTGTGACACATGCCAGCATGTCAAGGCTAATCATCAGAGACTCCCAGGTCCATTGCAGCCGTTGAGCATCCCGTTATGGAAGTGGGAGCACGTATCCATAGATTTTATCATGGTTTTGCTGAGGACTCAGTGCTGTCATGACACTATATGGGTTGTCATCGATCGTCTGACGAAGTCGGTGCATTTTCTTACGATTTATACGACCTGACCTTTGGATCAGCTTGAGAGGATGTTCATCAAGGAGATTGTGAGACTATATGACGTTCTAGTTTCGATTGTTTCTTATCAAAACCCAAGGTTCACATCTTAGTTTTGGAGGAGCTTTCAGAGAGCGATGGGGTCTATTTTGCATCTTAGCACCGCGTATCATCCACGGATCGATGGGTAAACCGAGAGGGTCAACCAGATCCTTGAGGATATGCTTCAGGCCTATGTGATTGACTTCTTGGGTACTTTGGATGAGCATTTGTGATTGGATGAGTTCGTGTATAACAACAACTATCAGGCGACTATTAGCATAAGTCCTTTTGAGACATTATATGACAGACCATGCAGATCTTCGAATTGTTGGACTGAGATTAAGGAGCAGTGTCTCCTAGGTCCCGAGCTTGTGCAGCAGACATCAGAGGTCACTGATATCATCAGACAGATGATGCACACAGCTCAGAGCCAATAAAAGAGTTTTATTGATCGCCAACGTCATCCCTTGGAGTTTGCTATTAGGGACCATGTGTATCTCAAGGTCTCACCCATGAAGGGTATGGCTCATTTTGGAGCAAAGGGTAAGCTTGCCTTGAGATTCATAAGACCTTTTGAGATCACTGGACTCATTGGTGCCGTAGCATATCGGCTGTCCTTACCATCTCAATTGTCTGGTGTCTACAACATTTTTCATGAATCTATGTTGCAAAAGTGTGGGTCAAATATTATTCTTGTTATTAATTGGTAGTTGTTGGAGGTTCATGAGGACACTTCTTACATTGAGCAGCTAGTTCATATCCTTGATCAGGAGCAGGTCCTCTGGACCAAGGTCATTCCCTTAATGAAGGTGCAGTGGGGTCATCATAGTGTAGACGAGGTGTCTTGGGAGCTCATGAGCTTTATCTCCATCTCTTCAATGATTGATTGTATGTTGTATGTTGTTTGTACTTATATATGATGCTATGCTTTCTCTTCCCTTATGAGTTATGTTTAGTTGCGTGATAGTGTAAATTTCGAAGATAAAATTTTTATCAAAATGGGAGAGCTGTAAGGCCCGTATCCTAGTTCATACTTTTCTATAGACTCTTGCGATCCTCCTCGTCGAATTCTCGCAACCTATGATCTGTAGGAATCTTTTGCGTGCGACCTTAAGTTGCATCTCGTAATTCTGAGTCAGCTCGACCCTAGACTTGTACCATTGTGACCACACCATCACCGAGGTTCCAATGCCGCGTCATGTGCACCGATGTGATACCCATGCCAAGAGATGTAGGCCCGCATTTATCTCAAAGAAACGCCGTGTATTTGTAAATCCTAAGAGGATCTTTAAAACCCATCACATCAATCAATTCAACTACATATCCCATCCCTAGCCCATGCTTTCTTTCTCCCTAAGACAAGTAGCCCACCTAAGTCAACTCTTAAGTCAAGTACATCTATCACTCAGCCATCACCTCTCTCTTACAACTACCCTCTCTCTCTCTCTCTCATTCTCCACCCATTCCCCAAGCACCAAGAGAAGCAACCATCCAAGCCATTCTCAAGGAGAGAAGAGAGCCAAGTGTGGCCCACTTCCTAGCCCTCTCATCTCCCATCCCAATCCTCCAACCTTCATCAACCTCCATCAAAGAGGTAGCTAAGGAGTTTGGCATTCCATAAAACCAAGAAGATCCAACAATGGGTGTTTTATAGGCTTAGATTTTTGTTTTGATGATGGGCCAAGTGGGACCTACCGATTGATGGTATGGATCTCACTTTAGACCCTACGTGTGGCTGATGGCCCATCATGATTCATATGTTCATCCCATGATGGGGCCATTCTCTATTGACCCCATCATGATGTTGTTTTCCTATTGTAAAAAGGTCATCTAGACCTTGCATTTGGTTGGAGAAGGGATCTCCACCATCAATTTTGGATTGAAGGGCTCACCTATAATGGGACCCATTTGATGTACACATTGTATGATATAGAAGAGCCCATAGTGGCAAAGCTCCTCTCCATCACACGTTTCTCTCTCTCTCTCTCTCCCTCTTTCCCAGTTTGATGACCCACCTTACCATATGATCATATCCATGCCGTCCATAAGACGGGCTCACCTTTATGATGGGTCATGCAGACCATCTAGCCATAACATCATCCAGTAGCAACTGCTGCTGGACCGTATGAAGGTGAAAACGTATCAGTTGATACAGCTAGTGGTCCACACATGTGGCCCCACCAAATGTATGCATTTTACATCCCGTCCGTCCGTTCAAGGGGCATGGACCCCATAGATGGATATGTTTCATCCAACCATCCAATCCCTGGATGATGTAAAATACATATAGTAGCTTGATCTAAAGGTGTGGCCCACTAGACGTGGGACCACCATGATTTATGCATTTATCTACACCATCTTGATTGTATGTGTTTCGTACACTGTCCGTCTATCTGGACGAGGGTCCTGCATGAGATATGTGTTTTATCTATTATAACACCCTGACTTTTCAGGACCCGAGTATATGACTCATTTTCTAAAAACCTGAGTGTTAACCTTAAAAGATGGTCAAATTTAGGTATTTTTTTAACTATCATTAGACAAATGAGCGTAGAATGAACAAATCAACATAAAAGAAAATTTCATTTACGTTTGAAATATACAAGAGCTGCCCAATGACTTGTACAAACCAATGTCCCCATTCTTACAATTACAAAATGAAATAATATTACATGTGAAATAAAGTAAATTATAACAAATTTGGGATATGAAATCCTGTAGCACTCTTAGCAATTACAATCATACATCCCTATAAAATATAGCTTGTACCTCGTCAATATAAATGTGAATTTCACATGGGCCACCTATGTTACCTATACGGTTATATATTTGATGGATGAGTGGCCAACTCAGTGTGAATTCTACTCAAGATTACACATGGCCTTATTAGGTAAGAAATAATATAAAACATCTAAACAACCAAAACAGAGTAAATGCAGTCTTATTAGATGCATGAATGTGTGAATGCAATCATTGTCCTAGGAAAACATCCAAATGGATATTAGGGTCATCACCCATACAATCATTGACCCGGATAAAACATCTAGATGGCATGTGCCCTGGGTAAAACATCCAGATAACCATTGGGCTCATCACCCATAAATATGACTGGTCATCAGCGTAACATTCAGCATAATCGCATAGGCATGATGATCCAAGTCATTATCATAAATCGAATGATTGACCATTAATGCAACACTCAACGTAATCGCATGGGCATAATGATCCAAGCCATGGTAATATGCCATGTATCATGATTAGCCGAGTCATTATTAGTCCACTTACAACCAGTAAAGTTAAGAAAGCTCAAAAGTCACTATGGGGAGCTCAGAGCCCAGCATAGGCCGACAGCTCGAGCATAGTGTCCTATGACCACCATCCCTGGCTAATGAGACTACCACCTTAGGATGTTTAATGGAAACCTGTCGACGAGTGGCCAATCATATTACAGCATATGGGGCTTACTATCACAAGATTGCACAGTATAAAACATCGAACTATATAGGAAAAATACTAGAACAAAGCCACATAGGGCGATATCAAAGTAGGCCACATAGGGCGAGTATCAAACCATGGGATAAAAGACCATCCTTGAAAACCATTAGACATAACAACCCTAGATGGTAGGCGCACATCAATGGTCAATTTAAACCACCATTCAATAACCCCTAAGCCGAAGGTCAATTACAATCACAACCAGTCAGGTTACATCCCAAGTATGGGTGTACATATATAAGTGGGGGTTTCCCACTAATGTACAAGTTTAAGTTCCATAAGCAATCAATAAATAATCTACAAGCATGAACAAATATACAGGATGAACATTAAGCATGTAATATAGCAATTCAATTTCGACAATTAATACATGTGATTATAAAATAGAGATATCAATTATAATTTAGATAAAAACTATGACTTAAGCTAATGGGAAAATGGAAAGCTCAAGGGGAAGAAATCATCACCTTATACTTTGAATCGCCTCCTAGTGTCACTAAGTGCTTGCGCCCTTAGGATTTGTATCCTACCATAAATCATGAATTTGTACAATTTGGTCCAAGTTCTACGCACTACTTAGGCTTAAGATCATGGCCTAAGATTTGAATTATTTATCTTAGGCTTTAGTCTTAAATTTAGTTTCTAGGATTTTAACTCTAGTTGGTGTATTAGTTACCATTTAACATTAATGGTATAACTATTATTTGTGACGATGGTATTAATCAGTATTACAATTGAAGTAAAATAATACAATCTATTATTGGAGATAATATTTTCAAGTGATAAATACCATGCTAATATCACTAATATTAGCATAACATGTTAATAGTAATCATTATATGATAGTTAATATTATGATCTACTATTACGATAATATCTAACAGTGATGGATATAAATTTCTAATAAATGTAACTTTGTTTGATATAGCTAATATTAGTGTTAGTCCATTAATGGTTAATCATGGTTAAGGTCTTAACCTGGGGTTTGGATTTCCTAGCTTTTAGGGTTTCATCCTAGAGTTTGGTTCTAAACTTGGATCATACGATTCGAATGCTAATTTATGTAAAATCAATTATTATGTTAATTTATAACTATAACATAATCATTAATATTACTGACAGAATTAATATTAGCTAATCATGGCAATTATAGTTATTATGATTAGTACAATCTACTATCCAAAATAAATATCTAGGATGATAAATAAAATATTACCATTTAATAATTGCAATTTGTTCATAATAACTAGTTCTAGCATAATGATCTACTAATGGTTAACCATGGCTAATATTACTAATCCTAATAATAACAGTGCATCGAAACAAGGCTAAAATGGGAAAGAAAGGTTGATTCACATTGATGACTCAGTTCGAACCGAGTTGACTCGGCTTAACACAAGCACCCATCTCTCTCTCCCTTTATCTTCTTTCTCTCTTCTTCTTTCACTTAGAGATGATCCAGACTGAGTTTGAACTTAGTCCATCCGTGCTCAGCTCAACCCAGGGCTTGGCCCACTTAATGCAACACGTTAACTTGTTGAGTCAACTCAGGAATGACTGAACAACCACAATGTACACACCCCTCCACCTTCTAAGACTCTTCCTTGCTAGCACAGCCAGGCCAGCGGGGTTTATGGGCTAGACCAGACCTAACCCGACCCAGCAGGACTCGGCTCGATTCGAGCTTGACTCGGCTGACTTTACCACCCAACTCCTCCCTCTCTCTTGTTTCTCCTTCTCTTGTCTCTCATCTCTTTCTTCTCCTCACTTCTTTTTGGTTTCTCCTCCTTCATCACTGTGTGTGTGTGTGTGTGTGTGTGCTGGAACTCCAGCAGCACTCAAACCAGCAAGGCCTGTAACCAGACCGAGCTTGGTTCAGTTCATTTGATTTCGATTCAGGCTGCATAGCAATTGTACTCTCTTTCCATTCTTCCTCTCCTTCTTAGTTTCTCCTTTGATGTAATGTGGGAGTCTGGACTCAGCCCTGGCCACTGCTTCGAAGTACGACTTGGTCCCACTTGGTGTGGAAGAACGATGGAGGAGAAGGTTGGCTCTAATGGCGGATCTCTAATGAAGGCTTCTTTCTTCATTCTGGCAACATGAGATGATTCGTATAATGTAATGGAGCTCGTAGGTTGAAGATTTCGAAGCTTCAGGGAGGATTAGGCAGTGGGTTCGAAGGTAGAATGGAAACTTCCGTTCTTGAGTACGCTACAAGGATGGATTCGGATCTCATTGCTGTACAAACCTCCCACTTTTATTTGCTCACCCTAGCCTCGCAAACCGTTGGATCGAGATTAAATTATTAGGATTTAGTCTTTTTAAAACCGCCCCTAAAACTGGTCGGTATTGCAAAACTGACAATGGTTTTCTCTTCACCATGAGGGAACCCTAAACTGCCAGCATCGGACAGTCGAGATGGGATTATTTAGATGCTCTAGATCATCCCAAACACCTCTCACGTGGATCGTGCCAGCTGGCTAAGTAAACGATTTCCATTTTTGTAAACTAGTGTTTGTAGGGTTGGCTTGCGTTGGTTCTCGTGTGCGTGTATGTGCACACTAGCAGGTGAAACCACCTAGGGTTTGTTCAATTCTTGATTCCCGACAAGATGAACGGTTTTAATCACCCAAACTGGTCCTAATGGTGGGCCCCATCTTGATCAAAAGATTAGGCGTCTGTCCTTTCAAAAATGTGTTGAGCGTGAGACAGAAAAGGAGGAAGGATTTCCTTCTTTTGGAAATCCTCGGTCAAACTGAGTTTGAGTGGGTCCCTTAGTCCAATGCACCGTGTGTGCACATGCACTGTATGCACATTCACTTGGAATGGGGGTCCATAGTGGCGTTAAGGTGAAATCCACACCATCCATTCTTCTTAGAGGTCTTGTCATAGCCTTTTACCAAAGATAAGATAGATCCAAGGTTTTAGGTGGGCATACATCTTGGTTTAGGGCCCTGCTTGGGGATTCCAGTTGATCTAAGGGTCGGATCCTTCCGAATTTGAATGTCAATGGTTAAGAGATCTTAATGGGCCATTTGTAAGACTTTCATCATATATTATTAAACGATACTAATATTAATATAATTTTTATTATTTTTGTGTATTACTTATAATCACAATGTTTAAAATCTCATACATATATATATATATATATATATATATATATATATATATATATATATATATAAAATTTTAATATTAACATAATACTAATCACATGTTGTTGTTCACACAGTCATTAATATATATAATTCATAATATACAATATCATATTATAAGTATAAATGAATTGAAGATTATACAATATCATATTTAATTAAAATTATATTTGTATTCGATAATATTGTTAAATAATATACAATTCCATTAAAGTATCTAATGATTTTTGTATACATACTTATAAAAGATATTCAATGCGAAATTATTATTTATAAATTGATTTTATGTTGTGAAATTATTATTCATTATGTTTATTTAATATAATATTATTTTCATAACATCTTATATACATTAAATACATAAATATCATTTTAGCATGAAATTTTAAATCTTTACAAGGTATATACATTTCATAGTGTATATATTTAGGTTGCATTATATATATATATATATATATATATATATATATATATATATATATATATATATATATATATATATATATATATAATCGACATGGTAACATTCGAGTACTGGAAAGTATGGAGTGTTACAATCTACCCTCAAAGAAAATCTCATCCTCGAGATTTGTTAACAAGGTGTACCCTATCTCGTATATGCCTAAGCGTGAAATCTTAACAAGTTATATACAAACCTGCCACAACCCATAAGTACTCTCTAGTCTAGTGGATCAATTGGTGTGTTTAGGTTCTACTAACAGTTCGAAATCATTCGAGGATTAGGGGATTGACCTATCGCTTTTCAACATTAGAATTTCTTATAGTATCTACTAAGACTACAAGTTCATTTAGGTGGCTACTACTAATAATAATATTATTTTTTCCCTTACTTTTGATGATAGTTCCTTGCTGTCTAAAGTACAATGAAAAATTTTCATTTCAAAGTTCGAGCTAACACGGGCAGATGGTTAGAGTAGGTTTGAGCTTGATACACCGATCCTTTACCTACGAATAGCAGAGGATTTTAGTATCAATCATAATTTTATTAAATCTTGATCTTCTACCTGATCAGGGCATTAAGATCATTGGAAAAATTCTAGGATATGAAATTTGGATCAAACAATGTAATGTTGCTTAAATATGGTTTCATCAACCCGTGATCCAGATTTTTCTCGACATCCTGGGGAATATCATGTAATCCTATATCCTCGTAAAGGACAAGCCTATGTGGCCCATTACGCTTCCACTGCGCACTCTGATTAGATAAGTGCTATGTGAAAATTTTAGGATTTTAGTTTCTACCTGAAGTTTGAGTTGGAAATTTCTAAACTCACTTAGGATTTCAAATTTAATCCTGATATGTGCAGCCCAGGGTTGAGAACTTACTCAAAATCCCATAACTTCACCTCTAATTAATTTCGTGTGCTAGAATTTGTAGGAAATATTAATTCTAAGTAAAGAGATGTGTTAAGAAATTCAAATTACATTTCCCATTATGATTTCTCAAGTTCAGGGAGTGCTTATGTCCAACCTAATGCACTACGTGGTGGGTAAGGAATTATTCATGAAGTCTAAGTTTGCTTCATATGCTAAATATTGTGACGCCATTATTTCTAATGAATGAAATTTCTAAGAGAGTTTAGAATCTGGGTCTCTAAGAATTATATTTTAGGAGTCAAGTTTAAAGAATGTTTTCATTTCCAAATTTGAATGACTTAACCTAAAATTTTCAAGGGAGCCTAGGATCATTTCTAAGTTCTATGATCGTCCAAGCAATTTTTCGAGGGAGCCTACATTTGAGTTTCTATATTCTCATTTTCTCCCTACTCTAAGGGATCTCTAGATAAGTTAACATCCAAGGGTCTATCCTGAAAACTTCGAGGGGGGTAAAGTTTGAAGTATCTATGTTCTCCAAATATTTGAAGGGAACTTTTTATAAGTTTAAATGACCATTCTGAAAATCTCTAATGGAACCTAAGTTTGGGTTTCTACATTCTCAATTATTCTTCTAAATCTAAGGGGGATTCACCTAAGTTCAAATTTCTAATTTCAAACATCTTAACTTGAGACATTTAAAGTTTGTATAAGATCATTTTCCAAGGCCAAGTTTGTCCAAACTATGCTCTGATACCAACTGTAACGCCCTGACTTTTTAGGACTCGAGTATAAGACTTGTTTCCCAAAAACCCGAGTATTAACCTTAAAGGATAGTAAAATTCAAGTAATCTTTTTCATCTATCAGAGTAGGAAGATGAGCGTAGAATGGACAAATTAACATAAATGAAATTTTTATTTACATTTAAAATATACAAGAGCTACCCATAATGACTTATACAAACCAATGTCCCCATTCTTACAATTACAAAATGAAATAGTATTACATGTGAAATAAATTAAATTACAAAAAATTTGGGATATGAAATCCTGTAGAAACCCTTAGCAATTACAATCATGCATCCCTGTCAAATATAGCTTGCTCCTTGTCAATATAAACATGAATTTCACCTGGGCAACCTATGCTACCTGTACGGTTATATATTTGATAGATGAGTAGCTAACTCAGTTGAATTCCCCTCAAGATTACACACGGACACATTAGGTAAGAAATAGTATAAAACTTTCAGAAAATTAAAACAGAGTAAATGCAGTCTTATTAGATGCATGGATGCATGAATGCAATCATTGTCCTAGGTAAAACATCCAA
The DNA here is from genome assembly GCA_037074715.1 of Magnolia kwangsiensis. NCBI lineage: Eukaryota > Viridiplantae > Streptophyta > Magnoliopsida > Magnoliales > Magnoliaceae > Magnolia > Magnolia kwangsiensis. The sequence continues at coordinate 74,081,350 of CM073575.1, read as the reverse complement.
ACGGACATTAAGGTCATCACTCATACAATCAATGACCCGAGTAAAACATCCAGACGGTATGTGCCCCGGGTAAAATATCCAGGCAGGCATTGGGCTCATCACCCATGAATATGATTGGTCATCAGAGCAACACTCATTGTAATCGCATGGGCATGAATATCCAAGTCATTATCATAAATTGAATGGCTGGCCATTAGTGCAACACTCAGCGTAATCGCATGGGCATAATAATCCAAGCCATCATAATATACTTTGTATGCATGATTAGCCAAGTCATTATTAGTTCATTTACAACCAGCCAAGTTAAGAAAGCTCAAAGGTCATTATGGGGAGCTCAGAGCCCAGTGTAAGCCGATAGCTCGGGCATAGTGTCCCATGACCACCATCATCGGCTCATGAGACTACTACCATAGGATGTTTAATGAAAACCTGTCGACTAGTGGCCAATCATAATACAACATATGGAGCTTACCACAGTATGGTTGCACAATACAAAACATCAAACCTATATAGGAAAAATACTAGAACAAAGCCACATAGGGCGATATCAAAGTAGGTCACATAGGGCGAGTATCAAACCATGCGAAAAAAGACCATGCTTGAAAACCATTAGACACAACAACCCTGGATGGTAGGCTCACGTCAATGGTCAATTTAAACTACCATTCAATAACCCCTAAGCCAAAGGTCAATTACAATCACAATCAGTCGGGTTACATCCTAAGTATGGGTGTACATATATAGGTGGGGGTTTCCCACTGATGTACCGGTTTAAGTTCCATAAGCAATCCACAAATAATCCACACGCATGAACAAATATACAGGATGAATATTAAGCAAGTAATATAGCAATTCAATTTTGACAATTAACACATGTGATTATAAAATGGAGATATCAATTATAATTTAGATAAAAACTATGACTTAAGCTAATGGGAAAATGGAAAGCTCAAGAGGAAGAAATCATCACCTTATACTTTGAATTACCTCCTAGTGTCACTAAGTGTTTGTGCCCTTAGGATTTGTATCCTACCATAAATCATGAATTTGTACAATTAGGTCTAAGTTCTACGCACTACTTAGGTTTAAGATCATGGCCTAGGATTTTAATTATTTATCTTAGGGTTTAGTCTTAAATTTAGTTTCTAGGATTTGAACTCTAGTTGGTGTATTAGTTACTATTTAACGTTAATGATATAACTATTATTTGTGACGATGGTATTAATCAGTATTACAATTGAAGTAAAATAGTACAATCTATTATTAGAGATAATATTTCAAGTGATAGATATCATGCTAATATCACTAATATTAGCATAACATGTTATAGTAATCATTATGAAGATAGTTAATATTATGATCTATTATTATGATAATATTTAAGAGTAATGGATATAAATTTCTAATAATTGTAACTTTGTTTTATATAGCTAATATTAGCATTAGTCGATTAATGGTTAATCATGGTTAAGGTCTTAACCTAGGGTTTGGATTTCTTAGCTTTAGGGTTTCATCTTAGAGTTTGGTTCTAAACTTAGATCGTATGATTCGAATGCTAATTTATGTAAAATCAATTATCATGTTAATTTATAACTATAACATAATCATTAATATTACTGACATAATTAATATTAGCTAATCATGGCAATTATAGTTATTATGATTAGTACAATCTACTATCCAAAATAAATATCTAGGTTGATAAATAAAATATTACCATTTAATAATTACAATTTGTTCATAATAACTAGTTCTAGCATAATGATCTACTAATGGCTAACCATGGCTAATATTACTAATCCTAATAATAATAGTGCATCGAAACAAGGCTAGAATGGGGAAGAAAAATTGACTCACCTTGATGACTCGATTTGAACCAAGTTGACTCGGCTTAACACAAGCACCCATCTCTCTCTCTCTCTCTCTATCTTCTTTCTCTCTTCTTCTTTCACTTAGAGACGAGCCAGACTGAGTCTGAACTCAGTCCATCCGTGCTCAGCTTAACCCAGGGCTTGGCCCACTTGATGCAACACGTCAACTTGATGAGTTAACTCAGGAGTGACTGAGCAACTACAATGCACACACCCCTCCACCTTCTAAGACTCTTACTTGCTAGCACAACCAGGCCAACAGGGTTTTTGTGCTAGACTAGACCTAACCCGACCCAGCTGGACTCAGCTTAGTTCGAGCCTGACTCAGCCGACTTTGCCGGCCACCTCCTCCCTCTCTCTTATTTCTCCTTCTCCTGTCTTTTGTCTCTTTCTTCTCCTCACTTCTTTTTCGTTTCTCCTCCATCACTGTGTGTGTGTGTGCTGGAACTCTAGCAGCACTCGAACTGGCAAGGCCTGCAACCAGACTAAGATTGGTTCATTTCGGTTTGTTTCGGTTTGGGCTGCACAGTAGTTGCACTCTCTCTCCATCCTTCCTCTCCTTCTTAGTTTCTCCTTTGATGCAATGTGGGAGTTAGGACTTAGCCCCGGCCACTGCTTCGAAGTACGACTTGGTCCCACTTGGTGTGGAAGAACAATGGAGGAGAAGGTTGGCTCGAATGGCAGATCTCTAATGAAGGCTTCTTTCTTCATTCTGACAACATGGGATGATTCATATAAATGTAATTGTAACATCCCGAATTTTTGCCAACCTGGAGTTAGACGTCCTTAGGAAATGGGCCAACCATAACACCTTGGTAACTTCTCAAAACTCAATTCCAAAGCCAAAGAAATTATTTAGAACGAAATTCTTTAGAAATTTAATGTGTATTAACTAGTTCTACACTAGATTTCCTGCAAAATTAGCACCAACCACTTTAAATGTGATCTGTAAGACCCAAAACCTATAGAATTGTTGACGCTATATTATCTTGAAATCTACGATCCAACTCTAAACCTAGTTATTCCCGGGAATACTTTATAACTTCGTATTGGACCTACACCGCATGTCGAAAGTCCGATAGCGATGAACTTAGACAACTATGACCGCCTAGTTGGACTTGACTATCACAACGAAAATCAAGGCCATACGATGTCCTAGGACTGTTTCCTTGAGTTCAGAGTGAAGAGAGTGAGCAAGCGAAGATTTTTAGAAAATTAAATATAATTTAAAGTAATCTGGAACGTTTCACTTGCGCATTATTTTTAAGCATTCTAACCGTTAGATTTCGACCCAAATTCACCCTCGGATCAGGACAGTTGGCCCATACATGCCATAGTACTTGTAGCTCTGATCGAGTTCCCGTAACCATTGAACTGAAACTGGTCCGCCGCGGTCGATCTAGAAATTCAACCGGACTGAAAACTTAACTTAACAAAGATCCAATATTAGAGAGCTTAAGTCCGACCACATTTAGTAACAGGACCTCCAAAAGTGCTCTGTTGGATCGAAACAGACCCAATTTGGTTTAACCTAAGTATACCTTGGCCCTAGGGCTATTTTCATCACTTTTAGGCTTATAAAAAGGCCTTAAACCCTCATTCCCAAATCCCATACGAATTTTCAAACCCTAGCTAAGAAAGAGAGAGAAAGGAGAGAGAAAGTGAGAGAGAAGTTAGTGATTCTTCCTGGGATTCTTCCCAGCTTTATTATGTGTCAAATCCACCAATCCGTATCACTATTACGGCATTTCTGATTCCATGCTTGGGTAAGTTAAGCCAACCTTAACCCATTTTAAAGCTTAGAATAGCTGTAGCGAAGTTATAGCTAACCTATTTCATGCCATAAATAGCGTATCCGCCGTTGATGAAGACTTATCGTCTAAATCACATCTTATACGTATTTTTTGGTTTAAGGTGCGGACTATATACGTTTAGGTTATGGTTTTCAAGACTTTCAATGTCGGTTAATGATATATTACTAACGTGGATGTTATTTTACATGTATAAAGTGTTGTCTGTTTTATTTTTCAGTTATTCGTTAACTATGTTGAATATACTGTATTCCTCATATTTGTAGAAAATACCGTATACATATGAAATATGAATTTGAGTTTTCAATGATTAACTGCCATCTATGTATGCTAGATGTATGTGTAACAACTCCTGAGCTAAAGATTTAACCCAAATATATGATATACCAACATATGATATGTATTTAGTATGTGTAGCTTAAGTGTATGTGAAAATGACTAAATGAGTATAGACTTTGTATTCGTGCTTGCCATGACAATCTGTCATGGATATATGATTATTGTATGAGCGACTACCCTTTGACGAAAGGATTTGCCCTAATATGTATGCTAATGAATACATAATATGTATGATGTAATGTGTAGACTAAGTGTTTGTAAAAGTGTCTGAACGAGTTTGTAGTTAGTAAGATGTACCTATATACGGGTTGAGATATGATTCTCAACTACATCAACGATGTGTATGATTTCCTCCATATATGACTTATTCCGATGTCTGCTTGATTATGAATTGAATGTGTGTGAATTCATGTTTACAATGCACTTCAGAACATGTTCATATGATTGTATGTAACATTCCGGATTTTGGCTAATCTGGGATTTGACGTCCTTAGGCAGTGGGTCAACTAAAACACCTGGGAAATCGCTCAGAACCCAATTCCATAGCCAAAGAAATCACTTAGGATTAATTCCTTTAGAAAATAAGCGTAAGTTAGCTAGCGCAACGCTAGAGTAGCTGGAAAATAGTCCCTGATCAATTTAAATATGTTCTACAAGACCCAAATCGAGTAGAACCAATGACTCTATAATACTCTATAACCTCGGATCAAACTCTAAGCAGGTTTGTTCTCTGGACCACTTTGAAACTTTGTATTGGATCTAGACCGCGCGTCGAAAGTCTGATACCTGCTATCTTAGACCGTTAGAACCGCCTAGCTGGACTTGACAATCATTTCGAAAATCAAGTCCAACCGACATTCGCAGGCTATTTCATTGAGCCTGGACTGAAAAGAGTGCGAATAGGGACAGAATTGGAATTTCAAATTCAAATATGGCACACGACTTGATGCGTCAGTATTAAGCGTTCTGACCGTCAGAATTCAGCCAAATTACACCCTCGGATCAGGAAAAATTTCTATTTCATATCAAACTTGCAGACCTGATCTACGTGCGGTGACCGCTGAACTGAAACTGGACTGCCACGTGCGATCTGCGAACCCTGCCGGACTGAAAACTTGATGTATGCTAGATCCACTATGCATGAGCTTAAGTCCGACCGCATTTGGCCAGGGGACCATCAGAAATCATCTTTTGGACCGAAACAGGCCCGATTTGGATATGCCCTAAGTGAACTTTGTTCCTGAGCCTATTCTGGGCACTTTTGGGCTTATAAAAGGGGTTGAAACCCTCACTCCTCTCTCCCATCCGAATTTGATAGAAACCCTAGATTGGGAGAGAGAAAAGGTGAGAGTTTGTGAGAGAGATTGGAGGAGAATTCCTTGTTGCTTGTGCTACCCGTTGCAAGTGCCTAAGCAACACACTCCGATCACCTGGCCGGTGATTTCTCCGTATTTTCAGGTAGGGAAATACCCTAGAAGTTGCTGATTTGAGGTTACCTTGGATTCATAGTATGTTAGTTGATAAATCTCATAAAACAGGTTCTCTAGTCGCCGTAGACGAAGCGTATACGCTCCGTTCGAATCACTTCACCTATAAGGGATAAGGTGCGGATTTTAGACGCTTTGATTGACTGTTTCCAATGCTTTCAATGTCGTTTAATAGTAGATTATCGACGGAAACGCCGTTTGACATGTACAACATACTGTCCGTTTCCTGTTTCGTAAATCGGCGAAGAATATGAGATTTAGGGCATTTTAGTCATTTGTAGGAAGTACTGATTTCATTCATATTTTGCTAATGTGATTGACATGATTTTTTGTCACATTAGAATGTTAAGAATGCGTGCATAATTAGTTTGGCGAAGAGATTCTCCTAAATGCGCACTTCGGGTCGACATACTATATGTAGACTTAAGTGTATAGTGTAAGTGTTTGTATTAATGCTTGTATTAGTATGTATTGAATTAAATGGTGTTATGGATTAGTTTGAGATTGATTTCTCAATTAATATGCTGTTGTAAATGATTTCTTACATGTTAGCTATATGCATGATTTCATTATATGTATGAAATGCATGTGCTTGATGATCTGCTTAAGTTGTATGTTACAACATGTGTTAACATGCTCATATGGTTGTATTTCATTTCCAATACTTTCACATGCTTTGCTGATGTGATTTCACATGTTTGGGACTATACTTAGTCCAGGCAGTCGGTAACCGAGCGAATTTGTGGTTGGTTTATCTTGGCCATGAACGACGCGTCGATGAACGCGAGCCGTGTTCTGGAGTTGGCGGCAGTGGTTAGGCCACGCAAAGTGTTTTACGCACTTCATGTCGTTCGACTTGAGATGCGCTCGTGCTAGTCGAGCCCGTCAAGTAACCCGACTGGCCGTTGTATGTTCACCCTGCATGAGTCATAACTGCTTGAACTTAGGGTACTGAACTTACCATTGTAAACCCTGTTAACCATGGTACCTTGATCCATGAAGACTCATGAGCCAGGCATGGTGGTATGGGACACCGTGGTCGAGCTGTCGGCCTACGCTAGGGCCACAAACCTCCCCGTAGTGACCAGTGAGCACCTAGTCTCATGAGCAGATTATGGTGGTATGGGACACTATATTCTTGCTGTCGGCTTACACTGATCAGGCAACGAGTTCTTTGTAGTGACCGCGAGCGTATTCTGAGTCTACGGGAGGCGACGACCCTTCCGTAACAGTAGAGTACAGTAGGCCTGTATTGATAAGGTGATGGGGGAGAGGGGTAACGAGTGCGTGCAATATCCCTGACAGCCCTTGCAACGATCTACAAAATATACCTCCTTTGAGATTACTAGGAGTGACGACCCTAGACAGGATCTGTGTTGGGATTGATATAAGGGAAGTACCTTAGTTTCTCAATCCTGCTGTTTGAATGGACTAATAACAACTCAGAAATCATATCACCATTACATTGCATGTGCCTGGAAGATGTGGAGCACTTAAGGGAGTGTGGCATGCTGCGGTCGTAAGATGGTGCCGTATGAGGGAGATCGTCAGTGAGGGCATACATCACGTCATGTCATATTGCATTAACAACAATATTATGATTGTCTGATTTATTGCTTTACTATTATCGCATGATTGATTTGAGAACATGTTAATCCTTGCTCTATTATTCCACTGAGTTAGCTACTCATTCCCACGTTACGGGATGGTGTTTTCGGACACCCACCAGTCCCTATTATGATTGCAGATGATGGCACGGCCTGCGAGGTGGAGCTGGACTTGATGATGATGAGGAGGATCC